>CAEFZX010006404.1:0-29458 GCA_903066825.1 Alfaro cultratus | reverse complement strand
CACACAATACCATCTATAAATTTAATAGCACAACAAAAAATTTAATCTTTATGACACTTAAATCCAATTTGCATAATAATTTGGAACACGGTGTAAAGAGCTGAGCAGATGTGCAGTTCTACCAGGTGTTTGCCAATTGCCACTGGCTAGTCTGAAGGAGAGGTTGGATTAATTCCAACCTTACTCAGAAGGTTGGAAATTGTGCCTCAAAGGAGGCGTTCGGTCCATCCGGGTGTTTTGCAGCTGACTGGTTGTCACGGGAGATTAAACGACTTCTCAAACATGCATGAAAGAATCAAAGCAGAACTTTATGAGGGAATAACACAACATGATGTAAAGCTCAGACAAGGGGCAGTATTCTACACAATAGTGCCCCTTTAAGGAATATTAATTTTTCTGCCCTTGTCACCACTCTTTTGAGCAGAGGACGGAAGACGTAGGGTTGGGCATTTGCTGTATCGTTTATCATTTATTATGATAAACTTATCACAATACAATTTTGATTTATCCTTGTCGTGATAAATTCCAATTGATGAAGTTTAAAAACCCCTAAAAATGTCCAGACTGTGAAAATTGTTAGCTTTGCTTTTTTTCTTCACTGTTTCTTCAATAAAGGCATATCAATAACTATCAACAAACATGATTAATGCATTTACTGTCTTTATGTGACAGGTTTACTAAAGGAGTCATGATTATTGTGCTATGAAGTCACAGGCATACCTAAAAAACAAGTACAAAATAAATAGTTCTCATTGTCATTTTTATCATTATAATAATAGTACTACAAAATTTTGTGATAAAACTTTAAGTCCATAGTGGAGATGCCGAACGCTCTTGTAGAAGAAAGTAAAATGTGTTTCAGTCCAAAGCACAGCAAACATGTGGAAGGTGACATATTCTAAAATATCTGCAGCTTTAATTGCAGCAAAATGTGGTTTTCAAAGTTTGAACCCAGTAATTCATATTTCAAATATTTTTATTTGGGGAAAAAAAGGGTTTTAAAAAAACTTGGGAAAAGTCACATTGTGTCTGGGGCTCAACGTGCTCACTGACCTGCATAACTGCGGCCTGTGCTCATGCAGGTTGGCAGTAGGGTCCACCTGTCAGTGGTTGGGTTGTAGAACTCCACCGAGGCCAAGTTGCAGCTGCCGTCGTCGCCTCCCACCACGTACAGCAGGTTGTTTACGGCACACACACCTGAAAGCACAGACACACTTAGACGAACATCCACCAGTGGAAAAACCAGCATCTGATGCGTCCAGGTGGGTCTCCTCCTGACTCACTCACCTGCGTTCCGTCGACACATGTTCATGTCGGCTACCTGCCGCCAGCTGTTGGTGGCTGGATCGTAAACTTCACAGCTCTTCCTCACCAACGGACCGTCATGCCCCCCCACAGCGTACAGCAAACCTTTTAACACACCCACACCTGGGAAAAGCACCGTGCAGGATCAGATGCAGATTATCTGGTCTATTGTGCTGCAGTAACACAACTGTTGAGTATCTCATTTAACAATAAGCAGGATTAGAGCTGTCAACATTAGTAGTGTGCCTTTTTTAAGCGTTTTTCTAGTAGTTTCTTATATTTTAGACAAACCAGAGATAGATAAACCACCAAACTATGAGTCTTCTTCCCTCAGTAAGAACTTCTACAGCAAAGAGAGTTGTTCTTTGCACAAACTATCCGCTTACCTATGGCGCATTCACCGACTGAATTAAACTACATTTTATTTGCATAGCACCAAATCACAACAAATATTGTCTCAAGGCACTTTAAAAAAAATTATTTCAATTCAATCACACATACATTCCAATTGATCCTAGTTATCAAACAATACAGTGCCCTCAATTAATTAAGCAAAGTAGTTGAAAAAGTTGTTATATATTTCTAAGAAAACCCTGCAGACTGGATTGAGTCATGGACTCACTGACTTTATTTATTTTTATTTTATTGTTTATTGCAGCTCACTTGAACAGCTGAGTGGTTGCAATGGCAAGTAAAAAAAAATTCAAACATGCATGAATAACATTGTAACATGATGTAAAGCTTAACAAAAGTTAATTTTGTAATACATAATACTAACCCTTTAATAAAATCTAAACTCTCACATTTGATGACACAAACACACACCTGCGCCACTGCGTCTTGTGCCCATCTCTGCTATGTAGCTCCACGCGTTGCTTTTAGGATTGTAAGCTTCCACTGTACTCAAGCACTGTCTGGTGGCTCCGTCATAACCTCCCACAGCATACAGGATCCCTGGAAGCATCAGAAATCATTTCAAATTGAACAACTAATGGTATTTAAAGTGGTTTACCTGTAAAACTAAAATACAGTGGTCTTAGTGCGGCGCTAAGGAAGAGCTTGACATGTGTCACGCTCGGACAGCGAACTCCACTGGACAGTGGTAAAAAGCTTGCGGGGTTCAATGAAATGGGCTCTTAAGACTGAGGTAGGCTAAACATTTGTTATTTCATGCGCTTTTTGTATCGCCTATTTGTCAACCTTCAAATTAAAAACAGAGCTGCAATCACCGTTGACAACACCAACTCCTACGCTGCTGCGCCGGGTGCTCATGGGCAACACGTGGAACCACTCGTCAGTCTTGGCGTTGTAGGCCTCAACTGTGGAAAGACCTGCAGTCACAGAGAATGAACCAGTAAGAGAAATAACCGTCTGTCATCCATAGCTTCACAAACACGTCTCATCAGGTTTCAACCATAGAAGGAGGAAGCTGTACCTCTGCTGCCGTCGAAGCCCCCTACGGCATACAGGAGTCCGTTTAGCACAGCGGCGCCGAGCGTCGACCTGCGGTCCTGCATGCTGCTCACACTCGTCCAGCGGTCCATCACCGGTTCGTAGCAGTCCACCGTCCGCACTCGCAAAGAACCGTTGAAACCACCAATGGCATACACAGACCCCCCCATGTACACCACACCTGGAGACCCAACACACACCAGTGAATTTAACACCAAGTAATTGTTTACTGGTGTTCGCTTGGAGGTTTCAATAAATCTTAGAGGAAGCCTTAGGATGGTCTATAGGTACTCTGGTGACACAGCTTTCCACCATCTTCAGAGTACACAGCACTTTATTCAGAGCAATGCAAATATATTCACTCCCCTAGAATGGATTTCACATTTGGCCTAGTTCAATCACCAAATCAAAGTCCACAGCTCTAGAGGGAGAAACTATTACAAGCACTGCCTAGTTTTTCTTCCACTTTGCTATACTTAAGCACTACTTTGAGTTGCTCTCCGAAATAAAATCTGAGCTAAACATTTTCAAGTTTGTGGCAGTAATGTGGAAAACATGGAAAAAGTTCATGGGGGGAGAATACTAGCACAAAGCAGTTTTAGCAATTCAGGTTTTCCTACCTGCTCTGCATCTTCTAGTAGGAAGTTCAGCCACTTGGTACCATCGCTGCTCCTCAAAGTCAAAACACTCAACACTTCGGATGGCCTTCGGCGCCTGACCTCCAACCACCACCATCACCTGAATGCAAGAGAAGCAACACTGCACTAAAAAGAGTGTTTGAACAACCCTTGGAACATATTAGCTCTTCTGAAGGGAAGGCTCTGTCTGACTGGTGACCATCTGTACCTTAGGGCAGGAGACCGGAGTTCTCATCCGGGTTCGAGCGGTCTTCATCAGAGCACGCTGGTCGGCAGGCAACAGGTGGTACTTCATGGCCTCGATCAGGTAGTCTTTGCAGGCACTGCTGTTCTTTATCAGGGACTCCTCCTCGACACGCTGATGGCCAAACAGGAACCAATCAGAAAACAGAACTAGCCAGCTACCAGGTTCTGGTAACCACAAGGACAAGCTCGAAGAAAGCAGAAGCAAACGTTCTTGGTATCGGACATTTACATTGACACAAACTCTTGATTTAAATTGAGCAAACATTTTCTTACCAGAGACAAAAACTGTAGAACAAACATGCAATATAAAATGTCTAAAATGTGCAAATACTCGTCCACTAAGGTTTAATCAGCTCAGACAGTACTGAGCATTGGACTCTCTTCAATGTCTACAATCAGCGTTTTTGTAGAGGTCATCCCTTTAAATTAACAGGAGACTTGCCGTTACTTAGCTGATGTATAACCTCCGTGGCTTGGCTTAGGGGTGGCGTACCTCAGGGATGACTTCTTGGTCCTTTTCTATGATTTACAACACCATTTAATTTTCCTTTGGGATCAATCATTTTTATTTGAATTCAAACATCTCTGTGAAGGTGACACTGAACTGACCTGGCCTGTTAAACTCTGGATAGTAATTACTTCTTTCACTTAAATTCTTAAGTCAAAGATTATTCTGCTTGCCCTGTTTTAGCAGCTAATAAGTAATAAAACGTATTCCAGGACTTAAGGAGGAATGTTTGGGTTATTATTTCAGTAACTTCACAGTTCATGTCAAATCGCCAATTTTTCAGTAAATATCACCTTATTATATAAATCATTTCACAATTATAAATCACAAAGTGCTTCACAACACAGAGAAATAAATCTGATACACCTGAAACAAGCCATAGAAGATAAAAACAGTATTAAAGTCAAAATGAAAACAGGAAATTATAAAATCTCACCATCAAACGTCTGTTTACATTTACCTAATTTGAGTCACCTGCACCAGTAACTTGTATGTATATATATGTCTGTAGGTGAAAAATAGTTATACATATAGTTTTTCAGTGATTTTTTTCTGTGACATGTCATTGCCAAATTCAGTGTTGTGTCTCTGTGCATTGACAATAACATAAATCTAAGTCTACATGAATGTGTTATGAACTGGTTTCAGCATAATTTCCAGCAGTCAAAGATGAAGTGATGCGTTACGGTTGGCTGTCGCGCTACATGAGTCTGTCCTACTAATTTACCCTCTGACCAGACAAACTGTCACTGTTCAGACTCACAAACTGGAGCTAGACAGCTTTACCTCTGAAAAGAAGGACTGGAAATTTTACAATTCATGCCAAGATCTACCAGTAGTCACTGTACAGAGATAAAAACAGGTGTAAAGAGTTCTGCCTGGAAACAGGCCAACTTGTTCCTATTGAATAGATAAAAGGATTATTAGAAGAGTCTAAATAAGATGAGACTAAAGCATGAATAATCATCTCGCATTCAATCAGAAACAAACGTACGGAACAGTTGAGTCGTGACCATCTGTGTTCATCTCTGACAGAACTCGGCTGCTGAATCAGCTGGGACGTCAACTGAGAGCTTCTTGCTCTGCTTGTTTGTGTCAAGGTGTTTTATTCACCACAGTCGGATGCTTTCAGTCATTTCAGATACAGTTTCTATTAGACTGCATGTTCTCTCAGGTTTTAAATAAATAATTGTATCCATTTCAACTGAATTCGTTAGCATAATTAATGCTAACGAAGCATTGACTTATTAAATGTAAACTTTGCATAATTTATACTACAGTAAGTGTTTCTATGCCTACAGCTATAGCAAACGATGTTAATTTTACTGATCTGGTATAAAAAGGGATTGTCTGGAGATTAGTTTACTATACTATTTGACCAAAGTCATTTAAAAGCAAAAATGATGTTTGTCCTTTTTGGGGAGTTTTACAACAAACAAATCTGTAATTAACTCAGGTTCTGCCACGTCTCAGAAGTAGCCATGTTTATGTGTTTAGATCTGCTAGCTTCCAACAGCAGTTTTATACTAAGATCAATCAGGTAGAATTAGCGTTCATCTGCTGCAATTTCACCTGATTGAAATCAGATTTCACCACCATCTGATTTCACCACCATCTCAACCCATTTTATTCTCCCCAAGAGGCCAGGCTTTAAAAGATGAATTAATCAGACAGTAAGTGACGGCGTACGCTTCACTTTTAAGAATTGCTCATGCTGAGGCGAGTCAAGATTCCAGATACAGTCACTCCAGTTCACTATAAAAAATTATCACTAAATAAGAAAAATTAAAAAAAAATCAGATTGTATTGTTTAATAATGATACGATAAATTAACCCTTTTACTATGCTTTTAACCAGAATTTCACTGAGAAGTAGCCAATATAAGCTCAGCAGATGTGCAGTTCCACCAAGTGTTTACTAAATGCCACTGGCTAGTCTGGAGGAATTTCACAAGAAGTTTCCAAGCTTCCTGTGAGGTGGAAGCTTGGAAACTGCAGCTCACAGGTTCGGTTTTTGAGGAGGAGCTCGATTCAAAGGTGGTGATAGATTCCACAGCTGAATGGTTGCCACGGAGATTAAAGGATTACTCAAACATGCATGAAAGAATCAAAGCAATGCCCAAGATATGTTTTTTGAGGGAATAACATTATAACATGATCTAATGCTCAAAAACGTCAACATGATACTGCCCCTTTGATGAAGTAAAAGTTGGAATCTCTTGGCTCATGCACGCCAACAATAAGAAGAAGTGGTCTTCTCTGGTGAAATAATGTAGATATTTTATCTGATGAACTAAAAGCAGACAGGTTGAGCATACCTGCACCAGGTATTCTCTGGAGAGCAGCGGCAGGCGGACATGCTCCATCAGGTGGGCCAGGTGTTCCTGTCGGACATCTTTGTCATGGTTGACCCAAGCGATCACTGCTTCAAACACCTTTGCAGAAACACAGACATGCATAAGGCCAAGGTGTGTGTGTGTCTGCTGTATCACACCTGAGCGCGGGCCGGTGGGGGCGTGCACCTTCTCCTCTGACGGAATGGTGAGCTTGTCACTGGCGATCAGGCTGGACACCTGCTCCATGCCCAGGTTCAGAAACTCCTCACTCCCCACCACCTCCGTGAAATTATGCTCTGTCAGCACAGACATAATGCGTCGGTACTACTTCTCAGGCACCAGCAGAAGTTTTCCACAGCGTCTCCATTAATTACACCTGTCCTCATTCTATCTCGTCCGCCCCCCCGTCCTAGATAATCCCGAACAAATGCAAACTGCACTTAATGAAGCAGTGGGAAGCGTTGCCAGAGTCTGAGGACACAAACCTGCGTAGCTGTTAGCCAGAGACAGAAGCTGGGAGCAGGCATGTAGGTCGGCAAAGGCTCTGATCCCCAGGCAGTTGGACGGGTGGAGCTGAGAGCCCAGGAACTCGCAGCAGGCCTTCTTCACCTCGCTGAGCTGCAGCAGTCCCGCTGCAGGCAGCAGAGCCTGGCGGGCGCAAACACAAAGAGTGGCAAAGAGAAAGACAGAAGCTGTCATGGTTATGGTTTAGCATAGACCTGAGCAGGGGGCCGAGCAAACCGGTGGAGGGAGGTGATCTGGATGAGACCTTAACTCTGAAAACTAATGTTCCACACCACCAACACTGTGAAACATGGGAGTGGCAGCATCATTCTCAGCAAAGACATGGAAACATTTTCAAGGTGGTTATCCTGATAGGAAGTGAACGTTGCCCCAGTGTCTGGTCCTCTGAAACCTCTAACAGCCCTATTTCATGAAAAATCAAATTTTTTAACCCTTAAATACATTTTTGGTGCTCTTTGAGTGTGTAGGAGAGCAGAGAATTTACATGTATTCTCTGTGCTGCACAGGTATCTTTATATTCTTTTTGGGTCATTTTTTCAGTCTGTTAATTTTTCTATAAAGTCAATGACATTTTCTCATCTATTCCGTCACAGTATTTGCAGTGGAACTGCTAAACAAGGTCATGAATTTACAGCTAGTCAGTTCTGTGAATCCGCCATTTTTCTTCTCGCAGCAGCTTTGTAGTCCAGGGCAGCAGGGCTATTAGAGGCTGCAGAGGACCAGGCACTGGGGCAACGTTCACTTCCTGTCAGGATAACCACCCTGAACATGAACCAGAGCTACAACGGAGGGTTTACATCAAATAACTATTCATGTGATTGAAAGTCAAGATACAAATCCAGCTGAGAATAGAAATGCATCCCAGAACTCCCTGATTTTTATTGGTCAAAATTAAAACCATGCATCAGATTCCTTTCTCTTAACAGTAATGCACTTCTCTGTTTTGGACAATCATAAAAAAAAGGCCAAATAAAATACGCTGGTTGTGATGTGAAGAAGTTTAAGAGGTATGATTACGTTTACATGTCGCTGTCAGTGTCTGACCAGGGTGTGTTTGGTTACCTGGACGTTGTCCTCGGTGACCTGAATCTCTGCTGTGTAGATGTAGTCCACCAGCAGGCCCAGAGTCCAGCCGCCCACCTCCTTTATCCTCACTCGTTTCGCTCTGCTCTCAGTCATCTCTCCTTTAAAAACGTCACGATTCAGTTAGTGACAAACAGCTGGTAGACAGAAACTGAAATTATGGCTGGACAATAAATCAATATCAATATATATTACAATAAACACATGAGCAATATTAGCACCGTAGATAATATGTCTGTTAAAATATTTAATAAATACAAATTCACTGAACTATGATCAAGAACCGAATGGCATTCTGGGGAATGTAGGCAGAGGAAAGACGTTAGCTGCTCAACCTCTCACAAAAGTGCTAAGCAAGGTGGCTAGCATCAACCAACTCACTCACTCTTTGGTTACCTAGCAACAACCTGTTGAGTGACTTGCACAGCAGCAGTTTCAGGTTTCTCCACTGAGCCTCATAACTGCTTAACAATACAAATCAATGGCATGAAATTTAAAACTGTGGATAAAACAGGAAAGGTCACCGGTTTGTCTGTATTTCAGACATTTAAAACAAAAAAACTAACCAATAATTAAAGGATAATTGAGTAACGTTAGGCTATTGTAATTACTGTTAAGGTTATATGCTTTTATTTTGGTAACTTTCTTGTTAAGGTAACAGAATGCAGTTTATCAAAATGAACAGAAAAGGTTGACAGCAAAACAGAAAAAAGGATCAAAAGCAACTCAATTTTAGCTTCAGTCAATAAGGGAAGAAGTAACTGGGATTGAAATTAAAAATTTGAGAATCTTGACATTTTTATGAAAAAATGTGCGATTGCAAGCATTAATTAAAGAAACTGTGCTGTAACGGGTGTAATGCCATCCGTTGTCGCCTACGCCGACAACGGATGGCGTAGACGATTGTAATACTATTTGTTCTCGTTGGCTAGCTCTTACATTGGTTGATGAATGATACGGGTGGTTTTAATAAATCATCATTTAACCTTTGACTGGATGCTACAAATTACCTATACGGACTGATATGAATCGCTGATATCGTGACACGCTTGATTTTTTTAGCCGTGTCGTCCAGCCCTAACTGAAGCGCGGCGGGGACAGAGGACAGTCCGTACCTGTAAACATGGCGTGGAAATAAGGGCTCCCGGCAGCCAGAACCACCCTGTGAGCAGCAATCTCTACATCCTCTGCAACTATAGTCACATCACACAACAGGCTCTGGCTGCACAGAGGAGATGAAGCGGGAAACAGGTTGCAGGTTACACCGACAGCGGAGGAGGACAAACAACCCAGCAGAGAGGACAAATCACCTGCGCAGCTCGTTCATGACCTTAAAGGCCTTCCTCATGTGCCGAGGGTTCAGGGTGACGGGGCCCTGCCTCTCCACTCCATCCTCCTTATCCAGAGAGTGTGGACACAGCCTAGTACACCTGATAGGGAACACACACATTAATACAGAACATACACACACACTGGCATTAAAGCAGCCGTGGAAATTAGTCCTGTCATGATAATGATAAATTGTCCCAGAAGTTATTGCAATAAACGATAATATTGTTGTTTTCAGGCCACTTTCAAGTAATATAAATGTAACTGCTAATACAAGGAGACGTTCTAAAAGATCAATAAACTTTAAAATCCAAAGAACATTTAATACTGGAATGGGAAGACATTCTAAATATCCAAAATAAATAAATAAAACAACAGAAAGTCACAAATAAAATTAATTATGAAGTCTCTGTAAACAAAATTATGCTTAAAAAAATGGCTAACTGAGACAAAAGTACCAGACTGAAGATTTCTGTCATCCAGGTTTTGGTAGAACAAGAGAAAAATAATAAATCATGCAAATGGAAGTTATTAAGTTTGTTATTAAGTAATTTATCATGTAATTACTTGTTTAATTGTGACAGGCCTAACAACCAAAAATCTGTGCAGGTTTTACGCCTTCAGAACTACTGAGCTCCATAGTCAAAAATTTAAATTTACTTTAATTCTCTAAACTGCAAGATTTAAATAAATCATACTTCACCATTAAGTCATCTAAAACAATGTTTTAGTTCTTCACACTCAGTGTATGTTGTGGGGCCATAAAAGTCTGATTACCACAGCCTGGATTAGACAAAACCCTCAACATCACTAAGATATATAAATCTGAGCATCTTATTGTTTTTAAACATCAGTTAAAAATAGGGGTGCGCCAATTGGAGCTTTCTGACCAATCACTGATTACCAATCTTTAAAAAGCTCGACCTGCTTTGACGGGGGGTTTTGTTGTCTGAAATAGCAAAAGAGGACAGTGGTTGATTTTTATACCTTTGCTGAGGTAGATAAAATCGGTGGATAAGATCATGAAAGTATCGGCTGATCTCCCAAAATGAAGGACAGTAGGGTTGCTTTATCGGCTGGCCGATTTATTGAGCACCTCTAGTTAAAAGGTCAATAAGTTGGTGTAGATTCTCAGTTAAGCAGGAAAAGACGATCAGAAGTGCTTTAATGAAAGGCAGCTGGACGTCTTCCTCTCATTTCCTGTAAATCTTTGTTGGTCAACAAGAGAACAAGTCCAGATGTTTTCTATTCAAGCACTTAGGAAACATCAGTCAAGTTGGATGTTAAACGCCGAAAAAAATAAATAAATACATGACTAAAACTTCTAAATGAATATATCTACGGCTGTTGATGGTGAGTGTATGTTTGAGTTCTGTCACCAGAACTCAAACATTTTCGACTATTCCTATTGGTACAACAAAATGTTGTCATGGCTACAGTATGGAGCTGTTGATTTCATTTCTGATATTTCTCTTCTCACAGCCATAGATTCAACACCACCAACTTCCTCAGACATCTAAAATAAAAAACTCAAAATAAAGCAACACGTTCAGGCCGGCAACTTCTAAAAACGGTTGCTGAAAAAGACTGAAGGAAGAACATTGGTGCCCAGATTTCCACTACCGCACTTTAAAGAATCATCCAGCGTCTGGCACTGATTTCACTACCTGGATTCTTTCTGCATGGAGGATGGATGGTATAAGGAATATCACAGTCCTTCTAATGTAGCTTTTTAACTCAGGGTTAAGTATTTCTTCAGTTTTTAACTTGACCATTTCCCAGTTTTGTGTTTTTCAACCCACAAAATGAACTATTACAGAATAAAATCTGAAATTAAACCTTATTCATGCTCCGAAGTACAGCTGGCTTAAGGCTTAAAAATAAAGTCTTTTTTTTTTTTCCAGAACTGATTTTAATTTTTACTTTGCTTAAAAAAATAAAGCTACAAATGCTAGAAAATATTTTCAAATAGTGGCTTTTATTTTAATCATTCCTTCTACAAGAATTTTTGTTTAATTATAAGAATTTAGTCATAAAATTAGCAGAACAAAGATACAATTTTACCAGACTGTCTTAAACTTAAGATAAAAAGTTGTTCTAATTAGAAAAAAAAAAATCTTCTAGATATCGCGATCTGGCATGCGAGTCTTTTTTCCAGAAAGAGTCAATTGTTTGTACAATCATTTCAAAATCCCGCTGCTGTTAATTACTGGATGCTGATGTGTGAAAAGGTTAAGTATGTATGTGATGAAGCTGTAAAACACTCCTGTCAAACAAGATGGCTGACATCACCGAACTATAAAAACCCAAGAAGTGTAATGGAGAAGAAAAATACTGATTTTCCAATTAATTAAATCTTAAAAAAACACTTTTTTTCACTAAAACTTAGGATTTTGTTCTTAAAACATTTGCTAATAATATGTTAATACAAGGAATCTGTAAGTTACTGTTACTTCAAAAGTTACAAAGTTGCTGTATTAAATGACAGATTTTTAAAAATCCCAAACTTTTTTGGAGATTATTTTCCACTTTTTCTTATTTTTTTTATTTTACGTTTGGGGGGAAAAAAGGTTTGGCAGAGCGAATTAATCGCAAATTTGCTCCATTCCTGAATTGCGGATCCAAGGGGCCAAACGAAATCATCCAGAGGGCCGTGCATGGCCCCCGGGCCTCACTTTGGAAACTGACCCAGCAGAGTAAAGACTCAAACTGCTGGACAGGTAACAGTTGTAGTTGATGCATCTTGGAAATCTCCCCACCTCCGGCCTCTCCTTCATAATAAAAGTACCAACACATCATTTATGCCGCTCGTGGCAAAATCACGTCGCCCCTGTTTTCTGTCACAAACACACCCACACACGCCGAGCCGTTGTGGGAGTCCACGCTCGTCCTCAAACAGAACAAACAAAATCCCCGGATTGGGATCCTGCAGCTGCTGCTGCTGCTGCATCCACCGGACCATTCAGACACCGCACCGCACCTCACCGCACCGCACCGGCAGGCTGCGGGAGAGACTCTCCCCCGCTCAGTCAGCTGCCTCACCGGTTGCCCAGGGTCTCTGCTACTGCGGCACCATCCGTCAAGCAGCCATTGGGAAATGTCAACACACACATACACACACACGCGCGCGCACACTTACAGCGGATGACTGTCCATGATTCCGGTGTTTTTCAGAGGCTGAAAACTTGGCCCTGCAGAATGCACCATTCCATATCCACAGATGGCTCTTTTATGGGTCTGAATCCAGGCATGAATCGGGGCTCAGAGGGCGGGCAGGCGGGCTGACAGAAGCCCCATTAAAGCAGCCCGTCTCACATCAACACCCAGCCCACTGCGGTGGCTCTCTCCGCGGACACGTTTCGGTTCAGCTCGGCGGCTCGTGGCCAGCAGCGGCAGCGGTTGTTCTTCTGCTTCGGTCAGGGAGGTAGCGCCCCCTCCCCACCACACACACACCGAACCAGACGGGTTTGATTTTAGGTGTCCGTGCCTTCCTGGGTGTCTCTGGGAGCCAGAGGGGGGACGGAGAAAGATACCTGTTATTTTCCAATAGCTGATTAAAACGTACAAACAAGGACAGGGCGGCAAAGACGGTCTTTTAAACGGCCAAGGCGTCCAAGAAGAAAGCGCTGTCTCCCTCTAGCGGTGGAAGACTGATCGGAGGAAGCTGCGTGAACTCTGACGTGTATGGCCGTCTGTCTTCACATATAATCACACTGAACTCCCAGCGCTGTAGTTTTAAACATTTGAGCATTTTTGCCGGGATTGAACCGTATTATCTTTTATTATCCGCCCTTCCTGAGTCAACTATTTAAATAGTTACAGAAAGCTACATTTATATTAAGATTTTCACATCTGAAGACAAATATTTTTGTAGATTATTGTTTGCTAAATATTAGAAACTCAGACTGGATGGAGTATCTATCAACATCAGTTTCCAAGTATTTCCACAGAGCCTCACTTGGACTTAAATCTGGATTTTGACTAGGCCATTCTAACATATTGTCACCTTCCTAATGGTCCAAGTAATTTTTGCCAAAAAAAAAGATCTGGGGGAAAACAAATCACTTTTGCCAAAAAAATATATATACATATTTCAGGAAGGTGGCGATATGGACATGCTTTGATCTAAGCCCTTCCTGTATGTTCAGAGTGTTCCTATCAGAGAGTAAAGCCCACCCCGGGCTCAAGGTTGCTTTTTGTTTGGTTGTTTTTTGTAGTCTCTAGCAGGTTTTCTCCCAGGATTTCCCTGTATTTAGGCCCATTCATCTTTCCATAAACTTTGACAAGCTTCCAAACAGCATGTTCGCTTTCCATCACACACAGTTTGAGTTTATCTCTTTATTTATTGTTTGTTTGTTTTGTTGTTGTTGTTTTTTTTGTTTTTTTTTCAACTGTGCCACCCCAGATTTTTACTGTTCTGGCCTGTGAAAATGTTCTGATAAATGTTTTTATAAATAAAAAGGACATTGACAGTCTTATGTCTGTAATGGGAAGGTATTATTACCTGAAAGTCCTGTTCAGTAATGGTATCATATGATACATTGTCTTGCCATACAGACAATATTTTTCGTATTTTCGAAATTCCAAACTACAAGTAAAATGACAGAAATAAACAATAGACCTTCAAAGTAGTGAGTAGTAGTGTAAACGTATTTAGTCACAGTGACTTAACTATCTTTTTTTAAGCTCAGACTTTTTTCTTATTGGCTAAACTAAACTAATTTAATATGAGACATATGGAAGTGTTTGATTTATGCTAATATTTGAAGTCAGATGATTATTTTGCTCAATTAAAGTCTCCATAAAAGTCAATAACTACCTATTTAATTCAATCTCTAAAAGTACAACTTTAATTAGCTACAATTACATGCAAATATCAAGCTACATTTTACCTGTTCAAATTTGAGATATTCTAAATAAAATTTAAATGAATAAATGATAAATCTTTAATATTAATTCTTAATATTTATGTTTTTTCCTTTGAGCTGAAATGTGAATCTAAGTGTAATTAATTTTTGTGTAATGAAAATTTTGCATCCTTTTTCAAACCCTGAGTATCTAATCCATTTATGATTTGCATACCTTATATTTTTTTGCCATCTCCTAAAATTGATCTGCTAATCAGGAATCACAGGGTTGTGACGTCATGCCTTCAATAGAATAAACTACTACATACTTAATAAGCCATTTCTGTGCAGTTTAGGTTGTACCAGTAAAATTCAATGGCGGACAAAAACAAAAAACAAACAGACAACTCCTGACTGTAAAATATGAAATTCCATATGAATCTTGGGTCTACTGAGGAACAGAGCCCCTGGTTTTGAGCTCTTTCCCCAGAACCCATCTGTGAGGAACAAGCAGGAGCTGTGAAGCCGAGCAGAACAAGTCTGTTCTGGTGTGAACACACTGAATAGATTACAGTGAGAGCACTGCCTTCCTTTCTTTGAAATTATGTAATGCAAAAACATGGAATAAAAATGCTTTCAAATGAATGGCAAATGACTTGCATTAAGCTACAGATCTAAATATAGTCAATAGGATGTTTTCTTTGCTGATATATCAAGAGTTATTTATTGCATTTCACAATAAGGCTGTTTTGATCCTGGGAGGTATCCAGTGACAGTTCTAGCATTTTTAGCAGATTAGCGCTTTGTTCATGTCAGTAGATGACAGAAATTGACCTTTTGTTGTTTTACAACCACCACTAAGAATTTATTTATTTATTTTATTGATTGTTTCAAGCGTATTTTTTAAAAATGGGACATTATTAACATTTACAGGCAAAATACATGAGATCTTAGCCAAGTGGCTAATTTTCTTCCCTGGTCACAATGGACAGGTTGATGTAATGCTCAAAATGCTCAAAAGAAAAAGCAAACTCATGTTACTGCACAAAAACACTTCATAAAGGAGAAGAGAGAGAAATTAAAATGCTCTTAGTAGTCAACAATTTTCACTTTAAGTTCTGTTCTGGTCAGATGTCTATGTGATATCAAGACATGGACAATCTTAATTTAGAGCTTTATTGATCCATTAAAAAAAATAAAATCAGGGTGGGATAATTATACAACTGCAACAATTTAAAAACCTTGTGTCTATAAAAGATTTTTGATGTTAGCTTGCTTTATCCATCCCTGCCCCTCAAAGCCAACCAGTTTAAACAAATGAGCTCCACTGTTTCTGATCAGAGGTCAGATATTTACTTCTTACAGCAGGACTTTGTTGATGGCCAAAAAAAAAAAAAAAAAAAAAAACTTAAGTCTTTCTGCAATTTGTGGGATTTATCCAACTCTAAGTATAGGTATAAAATACACTTGTTCACCAACTTGCTGTTTTTGTGTTAGACTCTAATCATTCAAGTGAAAAAAGGCCATTAATAGGAAGTATTATGTAAAGAAACATTTTTTTGAGCTTTACATCATGTTACTATTATTCTCTCGTCAAAAAAATACATGGAGTGTTGCTTTGATCCCTTCATCTCCATTCATTTCATCAACCATTTAGCTGTACTTCCTCAGAGCTGCAGTTTCCAAGCTTCCGCCTCACAACCTTCCGCTGTGACTCCCCTATTCAGCTCCTTCAGACTAGCCAGCAGCAATTAGCAAACACCTGGTGGAACTGCACGTCAGCTGCAGTTCCACCAAATTACAGACCAATGAAAATCCTTAGTCATGATCTGAAGTCATGTGGTGAGAAAATAGTATCAGACTCGTTTATTTTATTTTTACACAAAAAAAAAAAAAAATCAAAAATATTTACATCAAAAACTAGAAAAAACCCTGTAAAAGTAAAAATGTACATCGGTCCAACGACAGTCGTCTATACAGTCTACATGTTTCCGCAGCTTCTCCTCCAGCATGGCGGCTCTCCTCCTGCTCACAGTGGGGCTGCATGGCGGTTTCTACAGATCAGAATGCGCTTTGGTGTCTTAGCTGGGTTTTAGAGGAGCTGGGGGCAGACTAGCCGAGGCCTGTTCCAGGAAGGCCAGTGGTCCCGGAGGGGGAAGGTCTGTGGGTTTACGATGCTGACCGCTAACGTCCTCCAGCACCTGCTGCCAGTGGTGCAGCTTGGCCAGATGCTTCTGAACCAGCAGTTCTTTCCTCTGCAGCTCATTACGCAGGTCTGAGACGTCCTGGAGAGAGAGAAGACCTGGACTTGAGAGGAGAGAAGCCACCCATAAATGTCAGTTTGGTCCAAATGTTTACCTCTTTCAACACCTGCTCTGGTTTCTGCACAGAGAGCTGAAGCCTCTTCTGTAGGAAGAAGCACTCAGTCTGCCGAGCCACATCCAGGAACTTCTGGATGCACTGGTCCACGCCTTCAACATAAGCATGAACGCTTTGAAACACACACTACCACGAGCAAATGATTCCAATATAACAACGCAGCAGACTGACCGGTTCGAATCTCCTCCTGATCCGTGCCGTTCACATAGTCCTGACTTACTAACGATGAAAAACAAGCCTGAACGATAAACAGAGCAGCTTTCAGGGAGAAACCATCAGAGACTTAAAGTGGAAAAAAAATTAAAAAAATGACAAAAATAAATAATAATAATCAATATTCAGAATTAACTCTGCTTTTCTAGTCATGTTTGTGAAACTGTCGTCACATACATTTCTGTTTTTTTTGTTTTTGAAATTGTACCACCGTGTATTAATGCCATCGTAGAAGAAAGAAATGAGTAAATTTAAAGCATTTTTTTCTAGAAATATTTTTTGGATAATTTCTGCGTTTCAAAAGTCAAACATTTTCCACTTTGACTCAAAGATTTGCAAAATGTACATATATTTTTTATTTTGATCTAGAAAAAAGTTTTTATTTTTGCGGAATATTACTCTATCTATTACTCTGTCGTAAAATTGTGATTATGGTTCAGAGAAACGGCGAGATGAAGCTCCAGTTTGTATCTGGTCAACTCATAGAAAACGCTACATTTTAACTACAGTTAGCACATGTGTGTTAGCCACAGCAGCTAATGATAACAACAGAGCTAATGTAGCCCTCTTCCCTCCTACCTCGAAGGAAGCCTCCAGTTCGTCCACCAGGGTGTTGTTCCCCTGAACCCGTGGACCGGGACCGGGAAAGCTCGGCTGAGCCGGTCCAGGAGGTCCCCCAACGGGATGAGCACCGGGCTGCTGCTGGCCTGGAAACATTCCGTTCATGGACGAAGCCATCTTCCACTGTCGGGCATCCGGGTTATGCGCATGCGCACAGCATTGATGCAGCGATAAAGGGAACCCGCAAAGAAAACTAAATAACTAATGAACGAATTTAATAATGTATGAATATAAATGAGGTGAAAAGATGCACAACAAGCAATAATCTACACTAAATAATAAGTGGAAGAAAAATAACAAGCTCCAATCTTAAAATAGAAATAATCTGAAAGAATATATATATATATACATATGTATCTTTTTTTCACTGAATAAATATTCTCAATTTAACCGATGGATTTAGTTTTTAAATAAGTGGTAAATGAGGCAATATTTAACAGTAATAAATGTTTAATTTTCACATTCCTTCAGCCTGGGTGGAACACACTCTGTAAAAAACAACCGATGATTTTAAAAAGCAATTACAGCTCATTTTAAAAACAGGTCAATTGCAAAAAATGTACTGGAAACAATGATTGCTGTAACAAAATATGTTTGTTTTTTAACAATGCTGTGAAACTGATCTGTCCCTCACAGATTTCTTCTTGATTTGCGTTTTTTTAACCCCCATTTCAGATCAAATTAATGTTAATATGAGAAAGATAACCCCACAAAGCAACATAACTCTAAATTCAATTTTTGAATTTAGACTTACATTATATAGAAGAAAAGCTTCACAAACCGACCTGGCCCTATATTGACAAGTATTTGCCCTCTGCTTGAGTTTAATCACGCTCTGTTTGAGCAGCCACACAGAGGGTGATAGACAGCACTATGACCCGCCTCCTGGCTCTGATTGGTCATTTCTAGGTAGCACTGGGAGAAGGCAGAGGAGCTGGATTTTTTCTCTGATTACCTATCTCATAAGACATGGTGACAGTATATATATATATATATAGGAAGGAGTGTGTGTGTATATATATATATATATATAAATAAAAGTTACATATTTCAGCTTTAAGTGTGAGAAAATAAAAACAGGAGAAATCTGAAAGAGGGCAAATATCCTTTCACAGCACAGTGTAATACTAATACACAATATAAATCCGTATTAGCTCATCTATGTTACCTATGTAACATCTGTTATACTCATATCTAAGTTGTTAGTTGTGTGATCTCTGACTCAGGACAGTTCCGCTCTTCGTCAGATCTGATCCTCCTCTCAGCTGCTGTGGGCCAGCCCGGCAGCAAACTCTACTAGCGTGCGGGTCGGCCTCCCTGACATGCCCTTCCTGAGGTAGGGAACTTCATCTTTGTTGCTCATCACTCCAGCGATGTCCAGGTGAGCCCAGTGAGGAGCCGTGACGAACTCCCTGAGGAAGGCGGCTGCTGTGCACGCGCCGCCAGAACTGCACAGGATAAACAGAGAGCTGGGTCAGGAGGAGGTCAGGCCACTTTCACCCATATGTGTATTAATGACTTTGTTTTTATTAACCAGTTAATAAAATTACTTTGTTTTTCTGAAATAAAGTAATTGTTCACAGAATTTTCTTGCACTGAATCAATAAAAAAAACAAACATTTTTTTTCATTCAGTTTTTTTTATTATTATTGTTGAATATTACTACAATTATTATTATAGTTATTTTAAAAAGAAAAAGAAGCCATCAAACCTTCCATCATATTTATCATGCTCAAATGTCAGACTGATCCAGAATTAAATTCACAGACTTTTCTCAACTTTACAGTCAGTTTTATAAACACCATACATCTATATTTATTCATGGCAAAAATTATAAAGCGGACAAAAAATGTGAGGAAAGAAGGAGGGAAAAGAGAGGAGGAAGAATAGAAAAAAGGAAGGGAGAAAGGAAGGAAAGACCGAAAGAAGAAATGAAAGAAAAAAAAGGAAGGAGTGTAGCAGCGGTCCGCTACGTACCGGCTGTATTTGCCGATGTTGTTGAGGTCGGCCAGCTGGCTGTCAGTGACCTGCTTGGTGTAATGTTGGAACAGAGGCATCCTCCAAACTCTGTCACCTGTCACAACACTTGCCTACACACACACACACACACACACGTGCATGCACACACACACAGAGCATAAGCCAACAGAGAAGCTGGTACAGTAGTGAGTGTTGCTGTGCTTCCTGTCTACCTGCTGCAGCTGCTCCCACAGCCAGTCTGAGTTGGTAAACACTCCTGTTGCTGCCGAGCCCAGAGCTACATCCATGGCGCCTGCAACAAGAGGTCCGACAGTGTCTACCATCATTTCTCTACAGCTCTTCTATTCAGTTAATAACATAATAACAACAACACATTTAACTTTAACAGAGCAGAAGCGGTAAATCCTGCTACCTGATCTCACCTGTTAGCGTAGCAACGTTAACGATAGCTCTGGGGTTAAAGGTGTGTCCATAACAGAGAGCATCAGCCAGGATCAGTCTGCCCTCTGCGTCTGTGTTATCCACCTTCATGAAACAATAAACCTCATTAGTAAACACACACACACACAGTCAGGGAGCTGTTTGGACCAATCACACGTCTTCATTTACCTGGATTGTCTTCCCGTTCTTGGCCGTGACAACATCGCCTGGTTTGGTGGCCTTTCCGCTGGGCATGTTCTCACACAGCGGCGCCAGACCTGCTCCGAGCACAAACATGGAGGATGTTGGTCTGGGCACAATAAAAATGGAGGCATTAGCAGAAAGGAAGAAGAAGAAGCCCACCAACGATGTTCACCGGGAGCTTCAGAGCCGCTGCGGCAACGATGGATGCGCAAACCGTGGCGGCTCCACCCATGTCGGCTCGCATTGCGTCCATGGATTGAGACGGCTTTAGAGAGATGCCACCGCTGAACACACACAAACACGCACGCACGCACGCACGCACGCACACACACACACACACACACACACACACACACACACAGGAATCAGAGGGGGGCAAAGCTCACACACAGCCTACTAACAATGAGATGACATGGTCATAATCAATATGAGTCGTGAGTGTGTTTGTGATGAACCTGTCGAACGTGATGCCTTTCCCCACCAGCAGCAGTGGTGGCTGCTGGATGTCTGCTGAGCCGCTGTAGTGCAGCTCCAGGAAGACAGGGGGCTCCTCTGAGCCCCGCGCCACGCTGAGAAACGCTCCCATCTGCTGCTCCTCCATCCAGGCCTTTGATCTGCACATAAAGTACACAAACACCAATAAGTAGTAATAATAAATCTGGTTATGTGCTAAGTAAGAACTAGTCTTCTCTCTCTGCAATCGTCAATAATCATAATCTCACGAGAGACACTGAAAATATTTAAGCACTAACATCAGCATATTCTCAGTCATACAGCAGCAAACAGTTGGTAAAAAATAAACACAATAAATAAAAAGTTACAAAGTAAAAAAAAAAAAAAAGGTTCATATATAAGTAAAGTAACCAAACTCAATACTTATAAGTAAGTAAGAAAATCATATTAATATCTTAATCATTAAAGTTAAGATAGTTGAGTAAATCAAAAACTTAAAATGCAGCTATATAAGAAAAGAAAGAAAAAACAGTTTGGCAAATCTAATTTATAAGTGGAGGAAGAATACAAGTAATTCCATAAATAAGACAATCAATGAAGAATTAGGGTATTTAATGAGTAAGCAAGAAAATACAGTAGATAGATAAGCAAATGTGCAAATAGGTAAAAGGTAAATTAGGATGCAAGTATAAAAACAATAAGAAAGCAAATATATATATATAGACTCTATTTTATATAGAGTTTGTGCGATATTATATCATTATCAATATATGAATCGAAAATGGTCTCAAAAAACAATATTATCATCCATCGCAATAATTTCTGGGACAATTTATTGTCCAGCAAAATTTGTTAAAGTGACAGGCTTTTAGAAAACAACAAACTTGGCTCATAGTCACATGGGTTACAGAACACCATAGGAACCTTAGTCAATAAAACCACAAGTCAGAAGTCTACTAAAAACAAACACTAAGTTTAGTGACCTTCTGGTTTGATACATCCAGCTTACAGGAAGTTAAGAAGAACAGAAACCCAACAAACCGTTTTTTGATGGTGACTCGTTCAGCGTGTGGAGCCAGTCTCTCTTCGATGGCGTTGGCGAAAGCAGTCGGAGTGATCCGATTGGCCGGAGCTTCCATGAGAAAACGCGCCAGGTTTTGACCTTCTGCATAAACGACCCCTTTCTTCCAGCCGTCCACATCAGCGCTGGTGAGACACAGAGAGGGACGGTCAGTGGTGCCAGAAAACCTGCAGACTGAGAAATACTCAAAATACAGAAGAGTAAAAAACTAAAATGTTCAGCTGAATGTAAAAAAGAGCGAGAGAGAGACAATAATTAAATAAAGAATCTCTACAAAGATTTTTAAAAAAGGACAAAGGAAAAGATAGCTTGTGAAAGTCAAGTTGTAATACTGGGTGGTTAAAAAAAGATAAAAAAATGTTTTTTGTTGTTTTTCTTTTATCTTTATAGAACCAAAATGTGCAAAACAAACAGGTATTGCATTAATAAACAGCACGTCAAAAGCAATATGTAAAAAGAGTTCACTTTGAAACAAACACCGGACAAATTTAAGCAAGATAAATAGAGATGCATGTTTTAAGGAAAGAAAATGCAATAATACAAAATAGATTAATCAAGGAAAAAAGAAAAGATAAAAAAACATTTTAAAAAAATGAATTACTTAATAAATAAAAAAGAAAAAAATTATAAATTTTTTTAATTAAAAAATGTAGTCAGAGGTTTTTAGAAAATACTTTTTCTACTTAGAAAGAAACATATTGCTCTTTTTATTGTTAATCAAAAGATTTTAAAAGCTCAGATTACCTTCCATGTAGCTGTGATGTCACTCTGGTCTTCTTCTTAGACTTCAGTTCATCGTAGGAAAACAATCCCAGAACGGCGCCTTCTGCTGCCGACTTGGCGTCACCGCAGTCGTCCACCTCAACATGACCCACCTCCAGTTCCTGGAGAGTCCGACAGCCAGCTGAACCAAAAGAATATGTACATATGCAAACATCAGTAAAACCATTTCTGAAACCGTATGCGAGATCAGACGGCGGAGCGGATCGTACCAGACACGGCCTGCCTGATGTTCTCCTTCCTGCTGTCCCACTTCTCAGCCCCACACACTCCTTCACTGTCTTTGCCCAACCCGACTACTGAGACACAGGGGAAGTCCTGATGGAGATCAGAGCACGTTTTACTCTGTCGCCATTAGAAGACGGGGAGTGAAGTGTTAAAGCAGCGTCTTGTTACCTGGTGAATCCCATAGAACAGTCTGCTTTTGCCTTTCTTGAGACCAGGTCCGGCACTGGGGGCAAAAACAAAACTTTTAAAAACACTCAACTGCTGTCCATAAATAGTTTATTCATTTTGCAGTCATCCCATTTCCTGAATAAGTAAGATAAACATAAGAGAAAAGAAATAACAGTAAAAATAACAAGCAGACCCATTGACTAGAGATGCACCGATCTATTATTAATATCTGTATTGCACCCGATATTGAAAACATTTTTTCACTGTTTTTCTGTATTGGATCAGTATCGACCGATACTAAGCCTCAGATATCTGTATCGTATCTGAAGTGAAAATAGTAATCAGTGCATTATTACTAGACATGACAAAATAAGTAATAACTCAATTAATTGCATGATAATTTAACAGCAGCTTCATAATTTCCATTTGCATGAATTATTGTTTGCCTCTCTCTGGATGTCTTCAGTCTGGTTCTTTGGTCTCAACCAGCCCCTTTTATGGAGGACAATTTTGCTTACAGAGTCTTCATAATTTATTTTTATTTGTTGTGTTCTATATTAGGATATTTAAAATGTCTTCTAGTTCCAGTGTTAAATTATCAATAGAATTTAAAGTTTATTGATCTTCGAGAATGTGTTCTTGCATCATTATGCTATAACAATTATGTTACTTAAAACTGGTCTCAAAGCAACAATATTATTGTTTATCGCAGTAACTTTAGGGACAATTTATCGTCCAGCAATATTTGCTACGGTGACCCAATCCATCAGCATCAGTGAAAAGTTAAAAACTGCCAATAATTCCAAGGTAAAATGTGACCATAAACTTTCTGGTGTGTTTAGTTATTGGAATAAAAGTTGAGCCAGTTACTAGTGACAGGAGTTTTCTCCACTGCTATTCAGCTGGCTGAAAGATGTTTAACGCACGTTCTCCAATGTGTACGAGAAAGACTGTCTGAAGACAGCAGTCTTCCTCATGATGTGCAAATCAACACAAGGTCATAATAAAACACTAAAGCTCTAGAAATATCCCACTGTGTTTTGAATAAATCCAGACACGATTTTGACTTTTTAAAATTGAATCACCAGTTAACCTTTAACGATGCTCTATTTTACTGGAATGCACATGTACACTGTTGATCACGTCAGCTGACAGGCAGAAGAAGCAACTCACATTTTCAGCAGCTCTGAGAGCTTTCCAGACAGAGACTGGTCAAACCTGGCTGCTGCCTCCGTCAGGTGAAATCCTTCCTCCTCTCCGTCCTTCTCAAAGACTCCCAGGACCAGACCCTGCGCACACACACACACACACACACACACACACACACACACACACACACACACACACACACACACACACACACACACACACGGGTCCACGTTCTGCTGCTGAGACTCTCAGGAATACTGAACACCTGGTTAACTACTCACCTTTCTCTCCTGCAGGTGAGTGTGTGAGGCAGAGAACGGCCTGCAGAGATGTTTCCTCGCGGCCGTCTGCGCAGCTTTCCTCACAACAAGCATTGTCACCTCCTCAACATGTAATAATCTGAGTTAATATCCTAGTTTTACCTCTCTGGAAGGTCAGGCGCTTCTCATGCGGGAAAAGAAGGCGGGCGACCCCGTCAGAGTCGCATTAAAGTGGCGTCACCGGCGAGATAGGACGACGGGGGTTTGTCGCCACCTAGCGGCAAAATGTCACTGTCTGTCCTGTGGAGTACAAAGTGGCTTTAAATGCAATTCTAATAGTTTTAAGATCATTTTCAAGTAATATGTTAATAATAGCATGATAATGCAGTTTGCCCTGTGACACCTGACACTGGAACTGGAAGATATGTTAAATATCCTAAACAACACACAACAAAAAACAATAAATAAAACAGAAATTTAAGACACACACACAACTGAAATCATAATTGAAATGGATCCATAAACAATTTTTTCTTTAAAAAATTGTTAATCATCACAATTGATGTTATTGAAGTCATTTTTAATTTATCATGCAACAGGCTTATTTATCAATGGATACTGTAACATGGGCCTACAGTGAATCATATATGTTATTGCATGCAATCTTGTATTTAAAAAATGGTTTTTGCTTGATTGCTTCGAGTTCATTGTTTGCATTGGGTGGTTTCCTGAACAAAAAGAAAACTTCCTGCTCAAACAGAGGCCACTTTAAACAGTCTTTCAGAAACGCAGGACTTTACCATAAAATTATCAAAGTTCTTGACTTGCATAAAGATTCATAAATATCTACTGGTTAGAAACCAAAGATATATTTTTTCCCATTTATGCTTCTTGAACAAATGCAAAATTAATTCAGTGGATCCAACAGGCAGTCATACAGAGTAACATTATGCCTTAAAAGAGGCTTTCAATAGGAACCATGCACACAAAAAAAGGATCAGATAACTGGGAATGATATTTTAAATGTCTGTAATTTACATTCTGTATGTACAATGAAAAAATAAATAGCATATTTACAGACATTTATTTACTACACGAACCAAATGTACAACACTGAACGTAAATTGTTCAGTGTGATTCTGTTCGACCACTCTTCATCGTCCACAGTACCAAAGTAAACCCAACAACAAATCCCTCTGTCTAAACTGGACAAGTTGGCTTTTTCATCAATTATCTATTCAGAACCAATAAGAACAAATAAATATTAAGGTCCTTTAAAATCAGTTTTCAGTTAGGATGAGTGTGAAATAAGTCTAGCTTCTATAAAACATCACAAATGTCAGTAAGTGTTTTTTCTTTTCCACGCTAAAACCAGAAGACACAACCAATAACTCTTTTTTCTGTGTGTGTGCGTGTGTGTTTGTTTATAATAAATTGTGGGGAACATTTTACTGATACATACTACGTTGTGTGGGACCCACTATTCCTTGTGGGGATGGAAGCCTGGTCCTCACAAAGGAAAATGCTGTTTTGGGCTCAGGGGTTAGATTTAGGATTTAGGTGTGAATTGAGTTTCTGTTAGGCTTAGGTTAAGGGTAAGGTTTAGGCTGTGGAGATGAATGGAAGTCAATGGAAAGTCCCCCACTAAGATAGACACGCAAACATGTGTGTGTGTTCTTTAGTAGAGCAGGTCCAGGGCAGAGATTGTGGGCTGTTCCGGCTTCTTGATCTCCGGTTTGGGCAACTTGATGCGACTCATAGCGACCACTCCACAAACGACAAAGTGAGTCCCAACGCTGCCAACTCCCAGCCAGAAGGACCAGTCCAGGCTGTCATCCAGAACCTCCAGGACGAAGAGGTTCTCTCCATGGTTTGCCACCCGCTCAGTCAGACGGTGGTGCTTCACGGCTGCCAGGAAACAAAGAACCCCCAGGGCGCCAAAAAGAGCTGCAAACAGAGAAAAGTACTTAATTTCCCTTCAGATTTAAATATCTATATTTATCATATCTGCATACAATACTATGGTGTATTAGGGGCATTGTAGATATAAAAAAAGAAGAGAAAAAAAACTCTTAGATTAGTTACAGAATTTTATTAGAAAGAAATCTTAGAAATTTCTAAGGTTTCAAAAGTCAAAAATGTTTGATCATCAAATATCAGTGAGACATCCAAAAAGCTAGTCAGCAACACTAAGAAGTGTTTGATTATTGTAATGCTATTAAAATTTGTTTTCATGAATTATTAATTAGTATTATTATTTTTAATGAATACACTCTTTACATCACTTTGGATTGATGATTACCTTATTTTATAATAGACACAAACCACTTGATCGAATTAAAAATAATTTTAAACCTAAATATTCAAGGGATAAAAAAATGTTTGGGCTTAATTGTTAGTAATTTAGTTAAGAAAATTGTAAAGATAAATAAATAAATAACACAGAAAAGCCAAAGAAAGGCAAAACATGTTGAAGCAAAGCAGAAAAATGCAGTGATTTTACCAGCAATGAAGTTCCATAGATAAAGTCCTTTGTGCCCTTTGATGCTCTGGTAGGGGACCTTGCGTGCGTTGTAAATGCAGAAGGACAGGCTGACCAGGGCGAAGCCAACCGCCACCAGCAGGAAGAGAATCACCATCATGTGAAGACCCCCATTCAGCGTCTGCACCAGCTTTGGAAAAACTGCAGAGGCGCACAGAGCAGAGGGACGAGTTTAGGGAGGAAAACCTCAGAGCCTTTCTTTATTTTACTGGGATGTTTAGTCCAGAACCATTTGACAGCATATTTTTTATTTGCTTGATAAACAACTTAACTTTGACCTGTGAAGCATTTAAGTGAAAAATGCTCCTACAATTAAGCTTTAGTTCTAGATAATAATAAAAAGAAGATCTGAAGTTGTTGAAGATTGTGTTTAAGCTCTGATGCTTATTTTTTGTTTTCCTCACTTTCTATATTTTTAATTAGAGATGAATAGTCAAAAAAGTACTCAGGTCAGAGTAGCGCTACTTTGAAATATTTTTATTTGAGTAAAAGTTAAAAAAAAATTTAAAAAAAGCTTTTACTCAGCTTTATTAAAGTTTCATAAGTTTTACATTCAAAGATTTTTTTAATCTGATTTTGTTATTTTGTAATTATGTTATTTACATGAATTATTCCCATTTTGGTCCTTAAAATACCAACATTTTCATATAACTTAATATTTTGATGATGTTATTTTTAAATGTTAAATGATGACTTGATCAGTTACATGACTTTTACCAAACTCTTGAGAAATTTCTTGGGCGGCTACTTTTTACTTTAACTTGAGTAAAGTTGAAGTAGTGCTACTCTTACTTGAATGTATAAAGTAAGAGTTACAGTCCGTTACAGTCGCTTTGGATCTTACTGTATATTTTGGAGCGCCTGTTCCCGAGTCCGCACCTCTTGGTCTTTCCTCCCTGGAACAAACCGTAGTAAATGTCCCCGATAAACTGGTCCATCTCCGGACTGGACGCGTTCACTATGTCCACTCCGGTTTTACACAGGATCCGCCCGATAACCCACCGCTCTGTGGACAGGGCCACCACCAGGAGGGCCACCGAGCCGACACACAGAGCAGAGGCCACCGAGAATGTTATTCGTTTCCACAGAGAAGGCATCTTACGAGCCCATGGTGCCCCGGGGAAGGTAAGAGGACGCCGGGCAGCGGCCGCGGGGCGGGCTCGGTGATCACCATGGGTTTACGGGGTCGTTCATCGTCTCCTCTCAGCTCGGGAAGAGAGAAGCTATGAAGCTTCATGAAAAGCCGCTGGGCCCGGCGTGATGTTGCATGTATTCATGTGTAAGTCACACGGGAGGAGAAATTGAATCTATGGGCGTCAGGGAGATCACTTACCGGGAGAAACTCTATCCGCATACAGGTTTCTGCGCGCGCGCACACACACACACACACACACACACACACACACACACACACACACACACACACACACTTTCACGGGAGAAATTAACCTTTTCCAACTCCAACTTTGAATCAATCATTTCTTATGGCTTATAGTCTTAGCTGCTCAATCAGCTGTAAAATTAAACGCATTCTTAAAGTCAAATGACAGATGTGGTTGATACAGCAACGACCCTAAAGGTCAACAGAATGTCATAAGGTGCGGGTGTTGAGGCGGTGAGGCAGAGGCAGGAGACCCAAGTAAGATGAATAATGGAATTTAATGATAAACAAAACCGGTAAACAGTCCAAAAACCCCGGCAGTACTGCTGAGCGAGAAACTGATGGCTCACACAGGTAGCGACAAGGCAGACGAATGGACACGACAAGTAACGACAGAGACGACAACTCAGACAAGGACCCGACAAAGACGCAGACACACAGGTGAGACTAAATACACGAGAGGTAGCTAATCAGCGAACGAGACACACCTGGGAACAATCAACGGGGGAAACAGGACAACGGAGAGCACAAGGACACAGAAACTCGAAATAAATCTACAGAAACTCGAAAATAAACACTGAAAAACACAGAACCTGACACAGAAAGCATCAACTCAACATGTTGGCCTGAATAATGTCCCATCCTTCATTTCTTCAACTCCTCAATTAAAGTGATGATGCTTAAACTTAGTATAAACTCAGCTCTGTTGAAAAAAAAAAAGTATTTATTTCGTTTTTGCCTTTTTGTCACTTTTAAAATTTTAGACCATTAAATAACTTTTATTGTCAAGCAAAATTAACTGAGTAAATACGAATTGCAGGTTTCAAATGATGATTTCAGTTAGTTATCCAAATGAACTTACTGTTAAGCAGTATGCACCGACACATACCAGTAAATACAAGACATAAAAGAAGACATAATCACTAAATACTTTCTATCATCAGTCAGCACAATGTTTTAGATACAAGATTTTGAGGTTACTGTAAAAACCTGACTTTCTCACTCCTCTGGACTTTTGTGTTATTGTTTCCAATTTAAAAATGGGAACTTCTCTTTCTTTTTACAAGTAAAACTGTACTGTTGTTTTAAAATGTCAATCAGCTTGGCGGTATTTTAAAATGTAAGGATACTGAATTAATTGACAGCTTCTGCATCAATCCAACATTAGGGATTTGTATTACGAAGAAAAGTATATTCTCTTATATACCGTATTTTCCGGACTATAAGTCGCAGTTTTTTTCATAGTTTGGCCCGGGGTGCGACTTATACTCCGGAGCGACTTATGTGTGGAAATTTACACATTATTATATCATATCACATGTTATTTTCAC
>CAEFZX010006397.1:0-16986 GCA_903066825.1 Alfaro cultratus | reverse complement strand
CTATCTATCTATCTATCTATCTATCTATCTATCTATCTATCTATCTATCTATCTATCTATCTATCTATCTATCTATCACACAGATCTGCGTTCCTTCAAGAGTTGCTGTTTTTAAATTTCGTCATGCTTTTTTTGTGCACAATTAAAACATTAAAAGGAATTTTTAATCCGATTGTTGATAAAGATATTTATGCCCTAAAATGATAATTAAGAGTAGAAAGGAACATTACATATGTTTATGCATTACATTAAGAAATAAAGTCGTAAAAGAACTCAGAAAGTCAAAAGTGATCTTTTTTATTTATGCTATTAACAATTCAAAGGAAACATTAAAGAGACAGAACTTAGAGAAATTAATAGCAATAATCAAAACAACACAACTAAATATAGATTGTGATGCTGGTGTTGTTACTCATGTATTTAACCAGTATTTCATCAATGCAACAAAAATAATAACTCAAAACAGTTATGTCTAATTATTTAAAGAAACTACTAAACATCAACATATACTGAACTTTCAAGACGTGACAAGAGACTAAAATAGAAACAAAATAAAGTTTATGTGTAGATATTGGTGTACATCTTTTGACTGTACTACCTAATTCCAAGAGGTTGTTAAAAAATAAAAAAAATGTAATTTAATTTTATAAAATAGTTTTATGCAGAAAGTAGATGATTTAATTTACTGTCTTTAAAAGTGGTGCTTAGTTTACTCATGACCGTATTTGGACTGATGGGATCTTCTTTATTTCCATGACTAGATATCCTTATAGTGATGACTGACAGACTATGCCACTATCACAACAGAGAAAAAAAATACCAAATAACATTTTTTCCTAAAGAACAAATGCAATCAGTACAAAAATTAAATTTTAAATGAATTTATTGAGTCAAATATTGCTGGTACTTTCTCAGTAACTGGCTGGAAAGCAAAGATTGGCAAAGTGGCTAAAGTTTGTCAGAATGTCCATGACTAAAGGAGGCTCCTTTAATAAAACTAAAGCAAAGAATAGCTCCTTCCAAACACTGGAATATAAAATATTATAAACAGCAACTTACTAAGATATCTGTGGAGGGGGATGCAGCGTTCAGGGTCATCGATGGGAGACAGCACCTCACAGAGCCTCTCTGGGGTTTGTCCTTCATGAAAGCGTTTCTTATCCCCACACTTGGTCAGAATGTCAACACAGTCTGACCTGAGAGCAGAAGGAAAGTCAAAAGAAAATACAAGATGACTGAAATATGACATGCAAATTGTTTAAGTGGGAGTATTATATATTTTCCAAGCACATGGTGCCATTTTATACAATCAACTATGTCACCTTGAATCGTTATAAAGATGCTAAATATACCACACAAGACTTAAAAGAAATTTTGCCTCATGATGAGTTGGAAATGGCTTCTGTCTCTTTAAGAACCTCCTACCCTTTTTAACACTCTGTCTTCAACACATCAACAACACTCCTCCATGATGCTGTTCACGACCGTTCTGGAGAGTTGTAGTTTGTATGATGAGCTCAGCAGACTCACAGTTCCACCAGTTGTTTTCTAATTGCTACTGCCACTAGTCTGGAGGAGCAGAGAGGAGCAAGAGTGCTCTGTGAGGTGGAAGCTTTGGATAAATAGGTGGGGCTTTTTATAAGCAAGTGTTTAGACAGCCCAGATGGTTGTAGCAGGACTTTTAAGGATTTTTGCAAAGAAGCATGACTGAAGCAAAAAACAAAAAACAAACAAACAAAAAAACCTTTGTTAAAAAAGCGTCTTTATTACAATGTGTCAGAGTCTCTGATTGCTGAAGACTAGCAGTGCACCCATTGCAGTTTTCTTTTCAATTGCCAATCATGATCTTTAAAAAGCCTGATCTGCCAATTACGATTTTGGCTGATACTGACTTTTTTGTCTGAAATGTCGCTAAATATAGCAAGAAAGGATGAGTTGGTAACAGTGCATACATGACCTGGTGGGCCAGTCTGTCAGTCAAACCTCTCTGACAGCAGAGCAATAGACATCAGTATTTGATATTTAGACCCCTGTTGAGGAAAATAAGACTGGTGGATAAGATTGGCTTCACGTTTAAGTATCAGCCGATCACCAATCTGATTTATTGTGCACCTCTACCGGAGACATAAATGAAAATGTTCCATTTCACTGAAAACCAGCTCTGTATAAACAGAGCCTTAGTCAGAAAAGCTTTAGAACTAATTTGAATTTTGACCTAAACTTAATGTACCATTTCATAGCTAAGAATGTAGGTGTGGTTAAACCTTTCTGAGATGACCCGTTGTGAAACAATGCTATATAAGTAGACTTAATTGAGCTGAATTAATAAAGGATTCCATCTTAAAATAATGTTTTAAGTTTGCAAAACACTCCCCTATCAATGACAGAACATCACTTTCAAATCAAAACTGATTTACTGTGCACTAGAAAGACTTTTAAATCAAGTAAGCACAAATGGAGAAAAATACTTAGGTATTTTTGTTTGGTGCAGAGAGCAGAAGCCCTCATGAGACTGCAGTACAGTGGAAGTTAATAGTTGACAGCTGTGGGATTTCTGCCATAGTGTTTCTGCCTCTCTGTGTCCTTCTAGTCTTGCAGCCACTTTGTCTGTAGCCAGGTCTTAAACTTACCAGGAAAGAATCATGGATTCTCCATATGTCCTATGCCTTTTATTTGCCAGAAATCTCACATTCCCCATTAAAATGTGGAATGTTAAACTAAGTTAAAAGGTTGTTCCAGTTGCTCTTTTGATCCTCTGCTATAGGAACAATATTTCCTCTTCAAGTTAATCAAGATTCTGGGTCATTTTTTATGCTTTACCCCTGTTAAACAGTTAACAGTTTTAACTAGTTTTTACAAAGTCTTGTAACAACTTTGTAACAACTGCTCCAAGATAAATGACATTTGAGATTTTCTCCTGGATTTTGATATTGTAGTGATCAGTAGACCTACTTGCATATGACACTCCCCCTGGATTTGCTGTGGCAGGGTTTGATCTGCAAAGAGCAGGCCACCGCCTTCCACATGTCTGGCAGACACTTCCTGATGTCCAGGACTGGGATGTTCATGAAGGGCATCTTGATCGTCCCGTTGGACCACAGCTTGATGTCGTTCATGGCACCTTGGTCTGACTGCATGTTACAGCTACGGAACAGCTCTGTGGGCCTATAGATACACACACCCACACATGCCTTGTTATAGTAAGTGAAAATGTCCGTTAAATTTATTTGAACAGTTTTAAGAAAAAATATGGCAGAACTGCAAAACTGCATCTAAAACATGAAACTTCTGGATAAATGACATTTGGACAACTGGGACCAAGTTAATGTGTGACCATAAAGCATAGATCTATACTTGGAAAAACAAACATCTTGTCCCAAGTGTCAGATGTGATGATTTTAGCTTATTTTCCGGCCACATGAACACCTTGAAGTCCCTAAAGGCCAAGACACACCGCTTGAATCCGACTTCTTCCTGATGCACACGATATGACTTCTGGGTCTAGAGTGTCGTTCATGTATGTATGATTTGTTCACTTCAGCGAATGAACTTAAGTGAACCACTTCAATGACTGACTTGTTCATTTCTTAGTTCAGGTTAGGTCAGTGGAACTTGGATGGAACTTCCACATTTTATGACCACATAATCTCTATACTGCCTCCATCATTTGACCCTTTCCAGTTTGCATACAAAACTAACCGCTCGATTGAAGATGCCATCTCTACTGCTCTTCATCTGAGCCTGGTACACCTGGAGAAAAGAAACATCCACGTACAGATGCTGTTTTTGGACTTCAGCTCAGCATTCAATATGATCATTCCCCAGGATCTGGTAAACAAACTGGTCCCTCTGAGCTTCAATACTCCACTGTGGAACTGGCTGCTAGGCTTCCTCACGGACGGAACTCAGTCTGTCCGTGTGGGTAATAAAACCTCCAATGTAATTTCTTTAAACACTTGCTCCCCATAGGGCTGTGTCCTGAGCCCCCTGCTGTTTACCCTGATGACCCACGACTGTCGTCCCAGGTTTAAAACCAACCACATCAGGAAATATGCAGACAATTATGGGACTCATTCAGGACAACAATGAAATAAACTGCAGAAAAGAGGTACAACATCTTGTGAACTGGTGCCATCCACAAGACTGCTCCTGAGCGTCGACAAGACAAAAGAGGTCATTGTCGACTTCAGGAGGTCTCGCCCCAACCACACACCACTCCTCATCAACGACACAGCAGCGCCTGCACTTTCTGAGATGAATGAGAAGAGCTTCGCTCCCCCCCCCTTCATCCTCTCCACCTTCTAGAGAGGAACCATTGAGAGCCTTCTGACCAGCAGTATCTACATCTGGTCTGGAAGCTGCAAAGTGTTAGACTAGAAGTCTCTGTGAAGAGTGGTGAAGACAGCGGAGAGGGTCATTGGTACTCCACTCCTCCCTATCCAGAGCATTGCACACAGTCGCTGCGTAGCCAGAGCAAACCAGATCCTCTCTGATTCCACCCATCCTCTCCATGGTCTGTTCATCTGGTTGCCGTCTGGCAGGAGAGTCTGTAGCATCCGCTGAGGAACAGCCAGACTCAGAAATAGTTGTCTCCCTCTGGCCATCAGATTGCTCAACAATCCCATCATAACGACCGTCTGAGACTGTTTGAAAATAGTAATTATTATCTGTATATTATTTAATTATAGGCACACTTGTGTTCTTGTGTGTGCTCCGGTGGCCAAGCGAGGACATTTCATTGCCAATTTTACTTAAATTTCTTTGTGCAATGACAATAACAATAAGTGTAAGTCTCTAAGTCTACTGTTTGTACTTCAGTCTATTAAGATGTGTGTGTGTGTGTGTGTGTTTGTGTGTGTTTGTTTTCATGTGGCCTGACACAAAATTAGCCGTTAGCTTGGAGAAACAGAGCTAGCGCCATGCTGGGCTGTGCGTCATTTAGTACACAGATTGTGCTGAGGGAGGCGCTGTTCTACACACATGTACCGTGTGATCAGTGTGAAAACCAGCTGAAATAAAAGGCAAACCTCTGAAAGCACTATTTAAAGGTATTAGAGTTTCTTCATCACTTCAGCTAGCATATTAGGAAAAAAAATTAAATAATGATTATCAGAAATTTGTGGTTTTTTGATTGTCTTTCTTTGTTTCTGCTCTAGCAATTTGTTCCTGCCTTGCAATTTCTCAAATACATTCTTTTAAAATGTGTGTTTGGTTAGCAAAACAACTAGAAAGAGAACATTGAAAATGTAAAAAAAAAATAAAAAATGACGAAATAGCATCACTTCTATTGCTACTGTTTATAAACATAAATATTAATAAAAAGAACCAGTACTCAGATAATGAGACAGATCCAAAACAACAAAGAAATCTTTCTGTGCAATATTGATGAGTGTAAGTTGTGATGCCATTGTAATGCATCAGCTGTGTAAGGTTCCGTGTGCTTAGCAGTGGGAAGGAGTGTGACCTGTTGTTGAAGTTGGTGCAGTAAGTCAGGTCCTTGCAGCCCAGCTGGCATGGCTCTCTGACATCTGCCAGGCAGTTGATGAGCTCCATCTCCATTGGGTTGTATTCACACAGCTGATCAAAGTCTTGCCATGTCTGGCTGCCCCAGTGGGTGCTGATTTGGTGGCACTTTTCCCTGTCACAGCAGAGCACAGAGTCCGTTACAACCAGCCAGCAGAAAGCATGGTGTACTGGTTTCCATGGCACCTCACCTGCAGACCGATGTGTTTGCCTTTGAGCAGCAGTGCAGCTTGGCGCAGTCCATCTTGGCTGGATGGGGGGTCTCCTCCTCGGGTGGGGAAGGAGGGTGAGCTCTGCTCAGGAAACACTGCCACATTGGATCCTGAGGGAGGGGCTGGGTGCCACACTCCTTAATAAGGCCCTCCATGATCTCTTGGTCTGTATTCATGGTGCGGAGAAGATGGCGGCAGGCTGTCTGGCAGTTTGGGGCTTCAGCTCGGTCACAGCAGTACAAACCTGGAGGAGATCATGGCAGAGACTCAGCGGTGCTGCAGTATCTGGGTGACTGACATGGTTGCATACACAACCATGCAATGTAGTGCATATGTAGATATGCACTACATCAGGAGTATGTGGCTGAATTTCCACTTGCAGTTTTTGCTGTCAATTTCAGTTTTATTTAAAAAAACTGTTACAAGAACAGAATTTAAGATATAGCTGTAAAGCCTTTTTGCCATCTTCACTCAGTGTGACTCTGTGTGAGTGACAGGGGAGTCATTATCACACAATAGCCGTGTCCAAATTCAGGGGCTGCATCATTCGAAGGCTGAATTTGTAGGATGCTTAAATCATAATGCAGCAACAAGGCCTGTCTGAGTTCAAAGATTCCTCCAAATGCAGCCTTCAAATGCATCCTTCTTTCCCCCAGATTTGAGGGATGGTTCTGGTGTATCCTTCACGGCCCACCATATCCCATAATTCACTGCAGGTCCAAAACGGGCATTCAGGCAAAGCGTCAATGGCTGTGAAGTGTGGATAATTATTTTGCTATATTACACTTTAAGCGACACAACAGGAAACACTGAACTGGGTTCTATGATGAGAGAATATGAAGCTATGCAGCTCTTCAGGTCTGTTGGACGAAGATGGACATACTGTCTATGGGGCTGCGAGCAGGGTAGGACTCGGTGAAGTTGTTGACACATTCAACGAGCTTAGGGCTGTGACTCTTGCAGAAGTCTTTAACGGTCTTGATCTGGGATTCTGTTGGTGTCGAGTCTGTCCTGAATATGGCATCGCAGAAGTCCCTGCAGTTGGTGTGACGGCCCACAAAACCACAGCATGCCGAGCCCACTGAAAGATAAACCCAAGGGAATGTCTGAGAAAATGGATAGAAGCATTTTCTGTAATTCCAACTTCATCATTCTATCATAGACTGTGAAGTATTCTCTGGTGATTTAAGAACCGGGTCCAAGAATACTAGAAACTGGAATACAGACAAACCCATCAACTTAACAAATGTTCTATAGGGGTGTGTGTGTGTGCAAGGAAAAGATTATGTTCTGAGTATTTGTGTTTTCACTCTTTATTTGGTCATTATTTAGTGCATGAGACTACAAACTTACTTTCATTTTTGGTGATGCAGCTGTAGAGAGAGTTCTAAAAAGAGAGAAGGGAAAAACATAGCAAGATAATTGCCGCTGACATTCAGATAACTCAAATAATAATCATCCACAGATGCACTAAGAAGTTGTCAGTTGAGACGAGTCAGCCGATTTAAAGCTTGACTGATCCTGACTGGTGTCCAGCTGATGGAAAAGTCAAAAATCTAATCGAATCATTCAATGCACCAAATTTGAACGATGAAGGTTTTTATTTTTCTAAACAAATATGTTAATGTAATGTTGAAAAAGTACAAAAGACTTTGATCAATAGCTGAAACAACAATAATGTTTTCAGTCCTGATTCTAAGGAACCAAATGTTTGTGTACCTCTCAAGCTTCAGTGGAATTGGTTCTGGAGTTGTTGCTGGAGTACATAGAAAATTATTTTGCCACAACTTTGTTCTGCTGCTAGGAGTAAGCTAGTTTCTAAAGACCTGTGGGATCTGAATGGTTTGTATTTGACAAGTATAACTCAGAGATCTGTTCTTTACAGCACTTTGACTAAATCAAAAAACATCTTACACTGCAGCTGTATAAGCAATGGAAGTTTGCAATAGAGAAGAAAATTAATGCTGTACCAGTTAATATGAGTCTCAGTGTTTTAAGGTGTAGCCTAGGAAAAGATGTTTCTGGTAACTGTGTGATGGGTCTTTGTGTTTTCTTTGGTCAACAGTTTTCAGCTTGTAAATCTCTGATGGATTTTTCTTCTTAATCACATTTACCATGTTGAATAATACACACTGATCCCAATCAAGATTTTAAGTACTTTGAATGTTGTTCAGGGTTCTTTTATGCCCTACTGGATGAGTCCATGTATTTTTTAGAGTAACATTAGTACACCAGATACTTTTGGGAAGGTTTGCCACTGTTCTGAGTCTTCTTCTTCGTCGGTTTTCCAGTGTCCCATTGAGACTCTTATGTCAATGTCAGCTGTATCTGAATTTGTTCCTGAAATGTCCCTGGATTTCAGGACGATTGGGTTATGATGTGTTGGTTTATATGTTTTCCTGTACTTGTCAATAGGCAAGTGTATGCAGCAAGTGATACCGATTTCTAAAAACATGTGCTCAATCATAAGTAATTAACAATTTAAACAGGAAATAATAACTTTTAAAAAGATTGATTTGGATAACTTTTTTCTTATTCTTCTATATCTACTCTCATTAAGTAAAAAAGATTTTTTTCTCAGATTCTTACTGATAGATTTCAACCAACTACACTGATGCTTGAGGCTTCTCCTTACCTCAGTGACCTTTTTGCATACTTTTGTTATGTCATTTTTAGATGATGCCTAGAAGAAGAACACAAATGAATCTATTTAGAAAATTTTGTGCTGAATTACATTTAGAGACAAAGAGAAGGTTAAATAAAATCAATAGAAAAACACATCATATGATGAGAAAGGTTTTCACCCTAAGGATCTGACCTGTTTGCATTCTCTACGACACTCTCCTGCGATGGCCAGCTCACAACAACCTAGCCCAACCCAACCATCGGACTTCTTGGAAACACCTGGAAGCAAATCAATCAGAACTGCATCAACCAACTATGCAAAATTCTTCAACCAAGACTGAAGCCATTTATCAATGAGTCATTAATAAGCTTTGTATCTGTTCTGCTTTTTGTTTTTTAAATGAAAGTCAAAGTATCAAAGAGATGTTTATGAGAGATGTGGTGGAGATGTGAGGGATGTCATTAAGTGAACATTGAAGAGTCTGAACAGAAACTGATGTTCCTCTGCAGTGTAAGAGAATCGATCAAATCTCAGAATGAGGAAAGCTTTTGCACATTCCTGAGACTGCCTGGAGGCCAAGTGTTCCACAGGTACAGAAGGAAAGAATAAAGGCTTTCCAATCTGGAGGCCATTAGGACTGTGGATGATTTTTTTCCCCCATGTGTGGGCAGCAAAAGTCAGGCTTTTGATGTCTAGCCTGTTTTTTTGCTCAGCGGTTCTTGGGCCTGGCTACATTCAGCTACCATTCAGTGCAATGCAAGCAAACTGAGGTTACCTACATGTAATGATTCGTAAAGTCAAAGCTTTACAGATTGTAAATAAGTATTTAATCAAAACAAACATGGTTGGGATGGTAATTGAAATGTTCAAATGATATTTGAACAAAGATCAAAGCATCTTTATCTATCCATTCATTCTTTATCTAACATGCTCATCCTTGTGGGGTCAGTGAGGTTTGCTGGTGCTCGGCTTTGATGAAGCTGTATCAATTAGGGAATCTATTTAGCACACTGCTTATGCTGCCAGACTCCCAGTCTTGGCTGATGAACCTGATCCTGAGTTAAAGCCTGTTGATTCTACCACAGGTTTATTGGTTGTTCTGGTGATTCCCTGCTGGTTGGATGTGATTGAAACAATCTTAATGGAAGGTGCTCTGTCACACCCAGCTTCACATAAAACAGGTTGTATAATGCAAACAAAAAACATTTCACACAAAGAATAATCAATCCCCACTCTGACTTCTCCAGTAAAATTCCTGATGGATTCTACGGTTTGAGTTTCCTGGGTCTCCAGAAAGAGCAGATCACTGAGTGCAAGCTTCCAGGGAAGGAGATGAGTGATGCCTTCAGCAGTTACATGCAGAATGGGGTTAGCATAACATATAAGGTATATCACCTTATCAAAGCCAATAAGAAACAGATTCTAGTATTTTTAAAACACATTGTGTACACTATCAGCTCCCACATACTCAGGTGTGTGTAGTCTGTTAGCTGTGCAGACTCTGTGTGCATTCTACATAGTAGCGTACTGATTTCCTACATCTCGATTTCAGCCCAGGGGTTGACAGATGAGGGGGAAAAGATAACCTGCTTTTCAACTTTGAAAAACAAAAAGATGGTACATAAGGCTAATAAAACAGACTGGTGATGAAAAAAGGGAACCTAACCGATTGTGCATGTCTGTCCAATACCTGACTGCAGTGTGAGCTGGTGGTGCTGGATAATCTGAAACATACTGGCTCAGAGGTGTGTTGTTGTGTTTAGTAAGCATGGTGGACAGAAGCCTGCTCTAGATTTTCATTCTCCATGAACTGTCTGTGATCACAGGAGGCTGGACATTGTGGCCAGTGAGGTAAAACCCAGTTACAATGCATTCTAGTCTGCAGATGTCTGTTACAGGTAGTGGCTTCTCCATACCCTTTCAGACCTTTTACATGTACTGAGGACAAACCTGCTATCATTTCTGAAAATCACATGGTATCAATGGATCTACTAACTCTAGGATTGATGGCAATCCAGATTGAGATTAGTTGTTTGGTGGGACTCTGGTTGTGCTCTACCAGGCCAGCAGATGGACAGGAGAGCTGGACAGGACCGGAGAATGGGTTATGTCTTTGTCTGCATGTGTCCTGGATTCACCCAATAACTCTTTAGACAGTGCTGGGAGACAAATTGTGACAATGGATGTTTTGAGGTGCCAACTTAGAGGTATGACTACCTGTGCAGAGTCTGTATGCTTCAGGAACCACTTCATTTTTAGGTCTGTTTTTACCTGATTTATAATTTTCTTGTATTCTCTTAATAAACAGCCATTTGGGACAAAATGCTTTATAAAACATGTCATTAACAATCTAACACAATTATAATTAATCTCTTTGTTATTCCTGTCAGTGTCTGTCAGCACTCTTGCCTTACCTGGGAGTGTAGAGTTGATGCACATCCAGAGCTCATTCTGTAGAAACAAAGTGAATGTTAGTTTTTCTTTCATTCTAATTTCTCTTGCTGTAGTGGAGTGGAACCCTCCTCTGTGGCTGTAGGGGAGCAGTCCTGGATGAAGGCAATGCACTGCCGTCAATCCTAAACTGCAAAGAAAAGATTCTGACATTTGGAGCTTGGAACAAAAATATCCTTAATTCATATGTGTTGCAATCATTTTGTGCGACATTTGAAAAATATTAGTTTGGATTCCCCTACATTTGCAATAAATATTACTTCTCCCAATGTTGTTTCTATTGCTTTGCAAAATAAACTATTCCACTTGATTGATGAGAAAACTCATATGGTACTAAAACTCCACTCCGGGTTTTCCTGGTTGCCTACAACAGCATGCTGCACCACATGCTCCAAGCATTAACACTAGAGTGACCCTCTAGTTCAGGCTGCTGAAAACTGGACTGGTGATGTCAGCCCACTTAACATTTTGTCAAACGTCGCCTAATAACAGAAATTCCAGATGACACTTTCACAAAGTCTTCATCAATTCTTTGACAACATACAGGAAGTGACCACAACTTCCATCACCATTTAAAATCTACAGGCCTGCAAGTCTTCGATAATGAACATGCTCCTCCAGTAATGTCACTTCCACTATTCCACTATGGATGCTAATTTTAGGAGTAGTTCAAGAAGCAGAGAAGGGGCATTCTATATTCTAAAAACCAAAAATTCCAACAAAGGCCATGGGTGGTAACAGGTGGTTTGATTTGCACGCACTTCCGACTTGATTGTTTTGAAAAACTACATATTCTTTATTTCTTGTAAAAAAATAAAAATAAATAGCGACAAAGTAATTAGTAAGAGTGTCTTACAACTTAGTTGAAAACAAAAATAATCTTAATTTGCTCTAAAATGTTGTCAAAAGAATTATTTACAAACCTCCTGTCAACACACCGGACATTTGCCAAATAGACCTCCACCAAGCACCCGGTGTGTTATTAATTACTCAAATTAATGGGAGGGTCTAACAATTACCAACATAATCTAAACAATTCCAAATATAAAAATTTATTACAAATTGTGGTTCTAAACTAATTTAAATATATTCTAACTGCCCAAAAAAGAAAAGTAAATTGGTAGAAATTACAATCCACAAAATTTAGCATAAATGCCCACAAAACGGCTGTACTAGCACATTTTAATTGGAAATCTGTCACATTTTTGAATCAGAAATGTGAATTTTAGAATTTTAGTTTAAAATGGAAGAGGCTTTTTTCCAGCTAAAATCTTTAATTCAGTCTTTGCATCTCAGTAACATGAACATAATTGTCATGTTTTGAAGAATATTTTTGGATGGGATGGAGGTTGACAGATTAAACCTAATGATCTTTCGATTCAAATGGTTTCTCTTCAAAACAATATTCTGTTGCAGAGAAAACTCAAAGTAAGAAGCTGTCAATTTTCCCCCCCATTTTTCAATTTCATAAATTTAAACAGAGTAAAAAAACAAGAGTAATCATGCTAAACACAAGTTTGTCTGTCTGCTCTGGCAGCAGTGGAGGGACTGAACTGTCCCTCCACATAGCAAAATTTAGAGCAGTGCAGGGTGAAACAATCATGTCACGATCAACACTGTCAGTGTCTGCTGGATGATGAAGAGAGATTCCAATCAGCATGAATCACCAAACCCACAATTTAACAAACAATACAGGAATTTAAATGACACAGGGGCCAGGGAGGGCACATTCCATCTCGAAGGAGTCAAAGCTGAAATTCTTTAGGTGTGTGGACAGTCATTTTTCTCAGTAAAACGTATAGGTCCTCTATGAGACATTCCAGGTCTTTCTTCTGAAAAGTATTTTCCAAGGACTAACATTTACTGTGACTATTTCTTGCATTTTCATCGTGAAACAGAATCAACACTGAGCAAATATAACTTACTTAAAATGTCCTATTGCTTAGGTTTACTGGGAAGAATTACAAGAGGATTCAACAGTCTCTTGAGCGTTGAGAACTACTATGGCTCAAAGTTTTGATCAAAACAGAAATGTTTTTTCCAATGTTAGAGGCATCCATAAAAACAAAACTTTCTCACCAGAGACTCAGGACAGTAATTAGGTAACCTCTGGAGGAGATGCTTTAGGCGTGACTCACTTTTGATGGTCGCAAGCTGTGGAATAAAAGCACAAAGAAAAAAAAAACATTTTTAAAAACCTATCCAACCCAAGAATATCTAAATACCATGTCTGTTTGAATGATATAAAACTGTGTCTAAGAAAACTTTCCATGTGATTTATCTTTTGTGAAAACTGTAAATATTTTAAGACATTAGAGAAGTAAAGAGGAAACGTGGCTAAAACTATGATTGTGGTTGTAACCAGCAGAGTAAAACACCAGGACCCGTATTGTCAAAGATTCTCAGAGTCCTCTTAGAGCTCTCCTATCCTGGCCTAAACATTAGCTTAAGAGTGGTTCAGTCAGCTGCTGAGCCACTCTGAGTGAGGAGATGAGATAATTGACTATCTTAAGCTGCTTCTCCATTGTCAACTTCACTCTTACCAGTTGGGTGCCACCCCAGTTTGGAGCGTTTCCATTATGGTCTGTTCCTCACTGTTGTAGACGTGAATATGGGTAGGATCGCACACTTGACAGCCAATCAAAGCCAAAACTAGACATATTGATTTATTTTAGAAAAGACTCAGAGTAATGTCACACCCCCTTCATATGGCTGCTGTGTCACCATCTTGATTGTATGAAAGCAGCTTTCCACTTCAATAATCGAACGTGACAGACCCATAATGGTTGGATCTAACTGAGTACATCTCTTGAAGGTAAGCAAACTTTGCTTCCAAACATCAAGCATCAGCAACTGAGGTTGGCTAATCTCACAACCCATCAATTTATTAGCAATAAGGAGATTTTCAAATGTTTCTAAAAAATAATCAAACTGTGGCACTGTCAGTCAGTCAGCAGTGTATTGAACTGATTGCTGTAAAAAGGAATTGTAGGCATACCTGCAGTCTTGTGACACATCCGACCCAGATTGAGCCCCTACTTCACCTGCTGACCTACTCAGCAACTCCTTCAGACCTCTAAAAGAGACTCTCTGAAATTACTTTGAAAAGATACAAGCTTTGTCCATTGCATTATGCATTTGCGATCAGATTGCCAACCAGTGCCAATTTGATGAAATACATTTAGAAATATGTTTTATTAATAGTGTTGAAAAGGGACTAATATAACTGTGTGTGTATCACTTTAAGAGCTCAGGAAGCCACCTGAGTAATGTTTGCTGTGATTGGTTCATTGTAATTTCAAGTTGCCAAAAGCCGTTGTTGTTGTAAGAGCACATGTTCAGTGTTAGATGAGCAGAAAGTTGAAGTAATTGTTGGAGACAGTTCAGAGCTGTTTGTTCAAAAGACTGGGAGCATGTAAATGAATAAAAGTAAGTTTTGTCAGTATTTAAGCAGGATTTGTATACCTGTGAAACTTAAATATATATATGGCAATTTATAGAGTTAAGATTATGATAATGTGGTTTGTGGTTTATTTATGGTTTCTTGCTGGACAAATTAGAAATAACTGTTTAGCAAGTAAACATAATAGCTTTCATTTGATTTGTCTTCTGTATTTCTTGTTGACCACTCTCAGCTGTATTAAAGAAAGTTTGGACCTGAAATCTCTCCTCTCATCCTTTACCGGATGCTTGTGTTGGCTGCACCATTTAAAGAACTAACACTACCCATAAAAGGGAGCACAACATTTAATGGTCCTTCGAGCAGTTAAATGTTCGTTGCTCTCTTCGTTGCCACAAAGAGAGCATGTCTTGGCCCTTTCCTCTGAATGTGATGGAGCGGGACGAACAGGCTAGACCCAGACAGCAAATACGTCGGCCACCTTACCTACACAAATTTTATGTAGAGTATGCTGGTCAGCAGAGTAGAGCACATTCTTAAAGTTGACGTTACAAAGCTGTTGGATAGGGAGAGTGTACATCAAGGACCCACATCAACACTCACCCTTACATAAGTGGCCATCAGCAACGTCATGAGGGATCTGCCAGGATGACACCCCTCCCCATACAAAGCTTTGAAGGTGGAAATAAAACACCAGCCTTGACTGAACAAACAAGAGATGAGATGGTCTTTACAGCAATTAGAGAAATCCGACAAGAAAACCGTCAGATGCAGGAGAACATGTTATGGCTCACAGAAGTAGTAAGCAAGCTGCAGATAACCTCGCCCCCTGAACCCAAAGTCCAGCAGGAAATGCAACATTCTATTGCAGCTAAGTCAGTTAAAGATTTGGAACTTCAAGATTCTCCATGTACATCTGGATCAGAGTCAGAAGCTATTTCTCAATTGAAAAGTTTAAAGACAAACATTGGTCAAGCAGATATAGAAGTGGAGGAGGAAGTTTTAACTTTTCAAGACCCACTCCCAGCTGTAAGACAATGCTTGTCTCCCTCTCATTACTCCTATTTCAAGTCGGCTTCAGTGATGACGTACAAGATGTATGTAATGATGTGCAAAGGATGGACGTAAGGGAAGGAGGACCTTCACTCACATATGGTGATGTTCGGCCACAGCAGTACCTGTCTCCCACAGAATATTCACAGCCATCTCACTATTATGCAGTGCAGTACCCCCATGATGCAGGTAACGTTCTTCATCCTCAGCATCAAAATCAGCAACCACAAGATCTTGTACCCAGACCAGGACATCAGGAGAAGATCTACAGGGGACTGAAGCCTACAATCCCTTCTTTCATACATGACGATCCCAGAGAATTCTCCAGACTTAAAATAGCTCTGGACAATCTTCTACCAGGTGATGCCACAGAACGGTTCAAGTATCAAATATTGGTTGACCACCTCAAGCTAGAGGATGCATTACTCATTGCAGATTCCTACAACAACTCCCCCTCCCCCTATAGTGATACCATGGCGGCACTCACAGCACAGTATGGTCAGCCTCATCAGCTCGCTTTAAAAAGAACTGCAGAGTTAATGGATGGAGCCAATATCAGTGATACTGCGTCTTTTCGCAGATTTGCTCTAAAAATGCGAGCCCTTGTTGGAATGCTGTGTCAACTGGGACAAAATGAACGGATCGAACTGACTTGTGGTTCCCATGTCACTTGACTCACATCAAAATTACCACATATTTAAAGTACTAATTTTGTCACTATGCTCTATCTCAGCACATACAAGTACACACATTGTACGATTTCTCAGACTGGTTGGAAGTTGAAGTCCAGGTACAGGAAAGTGAAATAGTAATGTCAGGTTCCAGAGAGAGACCATACAGACAGAGGGAGCAACAAGAGAAGCAATCACACCCAAAGTCCTCTACTGTTTTACTCAGCACAGGACCTAGGACCACAGCTGCCGTCCCTCCACAGACATGTTCTATTTCCACAAAGTCATCCCCAGCCAGTCAGAAATCTAAGTTATACTGCCCATATTGCAATAACAACCAACATCTTCTGAATCAATGCACAAACTTCAGTAACCTCACTAAGGATCAGAGAGAAGTGTGGATTCGGAGTAACAGAAAATGCTGGAAATGTGGAAGGAATCATCAGGCTGCTCTGTGTAGGCTGAAAGTTAGATGCAGTACATGCAATGGCAAACACTTGGAAGCCCTTCATGATGTAAATGCAAGACCAGCAAAGGAGGAGACTCCTCCATACTCATCTAGTGAGGTTTTGTATGTGGACCGACCAACAGTTTCCAGCCGTGTACTACTCAAGAAGAGTAAGGTCATCTTGAGAAATGGCAACCATAATATGGAGCAGTGACGTGCGGTCAGGCAGAGCCTCACCTGTCATAATGGAAAAATATGATGATAAAATAATTTATATTGCTATTTTCACCCTGTGGTTTGTACTGTAAAGTATTTATTTTTTTATTTAGCTTAACCGATTTTGATTTTTTTTTTTTCTTCAAAATCGCTGAATTTTCGCTATTTCCCATTCAAATGCTCGGAAGAGAAGCTGGCAAAAGCGAGCTGAGCCTCACCTGGGATTGATCAATCCCAGGTGAGGGATTGATCACCTGGGATCAATCCCAGGTGATTGATCCCACCTGGGATTGCTAACTGCACTGGCTGCCAACTAAACCAATCTAGCATTGTCCAATCGGAAGGTTAGCTTTTTACGTAGTCTCAAATATTTTGTCCCGCCAACA
>CAEFZX010006392.1:0-84634 GCA_903066825.1 Alfaro cultratus | reverse complement strand
GGAGGAAGCCGGAGTACCCGGAGGGAACCCACGCATGCACAGGGAGAACATGCAAACTCCGTGCAGAAAGATCCCGGACCGGGAATCGAACCCAGAACCTTCTTGCTGCAAGGCAACAGTGCTACCAACTGCGCCACTGTGCAGCCCTGGCCAGTCTTATAACAAAGTCTATTTAATTGCGACCCTGAGTTTATAAACCTTCAACAGCTGAAACTGGAAGTTCATGATGCTGCTCTTTGACAGAAAATGTGTAAAGTCTTGTAGAACAGAGAAATGCTGAACAAGGGTTTGTTTGTCATTGAATTATGATGTTGCTCACTGTATCCTGATTAAGATCAGGTTATTATGGATCAAGTTCTGTCTTGCACTAAAAGGAGACTTGGCTTATAAAAGTAGTCATTCTCCTCCAACTTTTCCATTTTATGTCCCTCTGCAATCTCAAAATAAAATCTTCTTATTCATAAACAAACTTAAAATAACGTGTGTTTTTTCACTTATTATACCCTTTACACTAAAACCCTAAAAGAGAATCGAGTTCAATCAATGGGCTTCAAAAGTCACCTTGTTAGTTAATACAGAAGAGCGTTCATCTGAAAAGCAGCCAAGAGGCCAATGGTAACTCTGGGGATACTGCAGAAAGCCACAGCTCAAGTGGGAGAATCTGCTGGATGGAAAATTATTATGGTAGTTGTGATTTACACATAAATGGATGTTATGGGAGAGTGGTGAGAAGAAACCATTAACTCTAGAAACCAAAAACAAATCCAATTTGCATTTTGACACAATCTATATAGGAGACATAGTTAGTATGTGGCAAAATGTGTTCTGGTTAGATGACACTAAATTGGTAATTTTATATGCAAAACACTATGTAAGGCTGCAAACAAACACTGCACATGACCCTGAGCACAATATCCCCACCATGCAATGAGGTGGTGGCAATAGTATGTACTGGAAAGCTGCAGAGATGATGAGAAAATTGGTGGTGCTAAATACAGGGCAGTCATCTTCCAGAAACACAATAAATAATCCAGCCAATTGAGGATCAGTGACTTGAAAACTGATGTTCACAGATGCTCCCCATCTAAAACTGACTGAGCTAAAGCTGCCTTGCAGTTTGTCGATGAGTGAAGCTAGTAGACACCCCTCAATAGGTTGGTTCTAAACACTGTCTCGGGGGACCAGAACACAAATGCATGTCATAGTTTACTGACTTTTTATCGAAAAATGTTTTTACACATCATCAGAGGCATCCCCCCCACCCCAAGAGCTCCTCAATAACACCCTTAATATTATATTGCAATGCATTTGGTGGTGTGTAACAAGGGAAGCTATTGTGAGGACCAATAAAAACTTTCAATTCATCATAGGTCATGAATAATAACGGCTGCCATAACTAAAACATTTTGTGTATGTGAATAGTGGATGAAGGTGAAAGAGGACTGAGTGCACTGAGCTGTGGTATTTTAGCCACATGAGGGCAGACATGCACACATTGGTATTTTGACTGTAGGTTGATAAACTCACTGGCCCGATGAACATCCAACAAATCATCCGTTATCCGCTAGTGTTCAGTCTCAGCCCTCCAGAGGAAGACCCGTGTACCTTGAGCAGGAGGCTTTATATGTGAGCTAGCACACACTGTTTACTGGCAGGCAGGAAGTGGGCGGATGGAGGAAACCCAGACGCAGTGACTGATCACTCATCCTCCCCACGTGGTTATGGCATGTTTACAGGACAGCAGCCTGGGTTTTTTTCCTCTCTATTCAGATGCAATGTTATTCATACCAACCTACCACCAGAACTCTCTACCCCCTCTTTTGTGTGCTTATGTTATACAGAGTCATTCAAACTAACGCTATGTCCTCAAAAATGTTCATGAGGCATATTCTCATGATATGAAGCGCTAACACAATCACTTTACCTTCATAAGTCTAAATTATCCTACTAATATTGCACCTTTATACTTTTAGATTAATATAAGGTGAACAGATTATTTCATAAGAGAACATTTTTGACATAACTCTGATTCCTTTAATGTGTCACAACTAAAGGCTAGCTGTTCAGGGATAGTAAAATCTCTTACTTCTGCACCTTTGGTCAGCCGGCTAATAAAAAATAGCTACAACTTTTGCTTTTGCTTTTCACGCACTTAAAATTAAGACAAATTTGGTTGTTTGAAATATTTATAAGAGTTTTAAACTACAAGCTACAAGCTGCCTGGTGAGCTTTTCAAATAAAAGTACACATATTTATGTTAGTGGGATCATAATAGTTTCATGCAACAATATCATGATAGACAGTTGTGTAATGAGTTTAATGAAAAATTATATATAGTGTTTAAAAGTCATCATGTGGAAATGCATGTCTTCTGGATAAAAGTAGGAAAAATTGGCAGATTATATTTAACAATTAATCATTTATCAAGATTGTATGTATTTAAGAAGAAATTTGAAAGAATTTCTGAAAAAGAGGCAGTTTTTCCTTGAAATTCCATACATACCCTAAATTACAAAATCACATATACAATCCTTATATATCTTTTCTTTCACATAAAAATGTCTATTTAGACATAAGTTGATGTTTGTACCAAGAACTGTCACATAAGTAAACACAAAGAGCAAATCTGCCTTGTTTTATATAAAGTGCCTGTCCTCTGTTTGCATGTTTTCTGCAGCATCTACGCTGCAGGTAGACTGCTGTAAATCTGTCAATACACTGACGTGCCCCATTGCAATAATAATAAACAAGGCCTGCAACAAATTTGTTAGAAAATGAAGCAAATTAAATAAAAATATTAACTTGCCATATATAACCTTAGCAAAAAGGTCATAATGGATATGAAACATGCTGTTATATATACGATAATGCCATAACGCTTTATAATATAAGTGCAAGGATGTAACTTGCTGAGAGCATTATAGATTTAAGTTACCTCGTATCATTGTACAGACTTCACAGGTCATTAAAGTGTAACAGTTACTGTCTATGGGTCTCAGCAGTACCTTCACAATAACACAACACTGTTCCTTGTTTCTAGGCACAGCTGTAAATTGGCAGTTTCACATACCTCGACCATTAAACAGGACATTTAACCATCCCGACTGCTCGCAGAGAACAAGTGAAGGCGACGGAATCTGGCGGCGTGTTTTCATGTCAGGAGAAGCGCAGAAGCTCCGCATTCAGCAGGAGGAGAGCTGACGGAGCCTTAGCTGACACCTGTTTATTATAAAGCCAGCTGTTTCATGCTCCTCTCGTTAGTGACCTTGTTCACCCTGTGTGGGAGCAACAGGAGGCTGTTTAAAGAAAAACCTAGCGGTGTTTTCTCCCGCAGCGCCTGTCCGCGTGCTCTACGTGTGTATTTGATCATGAGCTGAACCGCAGAGAGCGGAGAGAGGAGGGGCTGGTTGTAGCACCAGGAGGGCGGGACTTAAGACGGAGTGGACCAATCAGAGATCGGCAATGTCACAGCTTTCATTAAGATTGGTTGGTTAGAAATGTAGGTAAACAACATGCTTTGTATTATGATTACTACACTGATAAGATTTACTCAAGGTTTATTACCTTAATTAATTACAATTGAAAAGTAAAAGAAGTAAAAACAAAACATTGAAAGAATAGTAGAACAATGTAGCCATCACGTAAAAACAAAGATTGAAGACAAGTTAAAAATGATTTGATAAATGAATGCTTAATCTTTAAGGTGAAAAATTGTAAAGATTTCAGGAAGTTGATTTTAGAGCTGGGAAAGAAAAATTAAATGATGGCTCAGTATGCCCAAAGCGGTCCTTATGGTTCATTCTTGACATATGAACCATGTAACCATAAACTTTATATTCAAATCCAAGACGGCCTACTGCCTCACACCAATGATTACCAGATGTCTCATTTTAAACCATCCATTTCCTGATGGCTTTCAGGAAATAGATAGGAGCATTTTGGGTGAGCAGCAGCTGCCTGATTGACTTAATGCCATTTAGGACAGAGTCCATGACGATACCTGTCTTACTTGTTCTTGCATGCTTTTTAGCCTTGTTGAGTCTAGTTATATAAAACTGCAATAAGTTCACTACGACCAACCTAAATTGCTAAAACTTTAAAAAAAATTCTGAAACATAATTTTTCCACAAAAAAAAGGATAGCTCTTTAATTTAAAAAAATGTTATTGAGCTGTTAATCACCCCTGACCTTCCAACTAAGTGGATAAATAGATGGAATTATACATGGGTTAGGTGTAATAAAGAGCAATAACACAACAAATAAGTATTGAATATGCTTATTAATAAGTTTGAGATTACAGTTTAGACAAATTAGTACAGGAAAGTTAGTTCTTCCGTGGTTTCTATGTGGTTCTCTCTGCGGATAAATTACTAATGCTGAGACTTTAATCTGGCATATTTGGAGGCCAGGTAAACATGTCAGGCTGTTTGTGCCTCAAGGATTTGAAGTACTAAAATAGAGGTTTTAAAAAGTCTCCATAATAAATCTTTCACAGTTTTCAGTGAATACTCAGAATTTTAGTAAAGATCTTATTGTTTAGAAATCTATTCTCTGAGGCACAACATCACATGGATATCACTAACTAAACCATATCCAGAAGCAAGTGCACACAGTTTTGAACAGTTTGGTCTTTATTTAAGGTGTGAATTATGAAACTGATTATATCAAGGCTTTATGACACTATAAAAGTTATTCTTCGGTGCTACTAATGTTTATATTTTTGACTTTTTTCATTGCCTAAACATGGGGTCTATAACCTTTATGATCCAAAGAGCAATATTTGCTCTCCTACCAGCTAAATAAAACTCATTTAGAGACACAAATGCAGCATGACCTTTTGAAAGAAGAAAACTTAACTCTTATCTGCTATAGTACAGGAGATAAAAGAAATGTTTTAAAGAACAACCACTTTGTCTATTTTTTGGTTCCAAACTGAAAAAAACAGAATGGATAAATTTTCTTCCATAAGCCATTGATATTTGTGGAAAAAGGATGCCAATATTTAATGACAAAAAAAAGTCTAAAACAACATTACGTAAAAAGAAATAAATCTAAATAACTGTTAAGGCCTGCATTTGTTTAAGTTTTAATTGTATATCTTTAATTATATCCAAAAACAGTGGATCTTAATAAAGTTATTAAGACTCACTATTTTATCTGAAGCAAGTTTTGAATATTTTGTCTGTTTAAATATTCTTGCACTTTACTTTCTATAGCATGTGGCATAGGTAAGTGACCGACAATTCCCTGCACAGTTTAGGACCCAGTCGGCCCATTTGTCTGCCAGAGGAGGTCACTGTGGTCAGACAGTGTTACGACCTTGAAAGGCAATGCCTGGTCTGCAACAGTGTTTGCAACACATACCGTGCTTTGTAACATTGTGTACATAAGGCAATACTTGGAATTCCCTTTACATGGCTTCAAAGCTATATCAACCAAAAGACTGTGGGATGTTACTCTTTTCACTTACAGAATGCCTACCTTCTCAAGGTCCTAGGTGTCTGGTCTGAACTGGGGAAAAGGTCTTTTCAGTAGGTGGCCTTCTTCTGCCTGGAACCAGTTGCTGAATCTCTCAGGTGTCCAGGAGCTGATGTCTCTGAACACTTAGAAGTTTATAAATCTCTTGGAAATAATGCTCCAGATGCTTTTGAAATGCATACTCACTTTTATTGTATGAATTAATGTTTGAAAATAGTGTCTAAAACTGCACGTGTTGCTGCGTTGGCAAGGATCCTATTGCAAAGATATTTTTAATCTCAGTGGATGATAATGTGGCCAAATATAGTGGGTTGGATAGGGCGGACGGAGGAATGATGTTTGTGCATTTATTTCTGCCACCTAGTGGAAATGAAGTGTTCCTTTCTTTTCGTTTAACAAAACACCCTGAGTCTAATCAATTTTTTTCTTTTCTTGAGCACTTTTTAGTTACATGTAATCTTTATCATTAATAAGTAGCATGTTGCATCTGCTGGGCATGACTGGGGTTTGCTTCTCTTTCTAAAAACTACGGTGGTAAAACATGCCGTGAACAATAGTGGTTTGGGAAACCTTTACTGTCTCCATTTATATATTAAAAATTCTTCAAATAAAAAGCAAAAGATTCAAAGTGGAAGTATTTTTTTATTCTGAATGGCCCTGAGAAGTTTCAGAAATGTCTTTGCAGAACGATCTCGGACAAAGAAGCATGATGCGAGGCATTAAAACAAGAGCCTCTTCTGCATTAAACAGAAAAGAAGGGAACAGAAAATTGCCTCTTGTACCATGTAGTAAGATTTTATCTTTTCCAAAAGGGATGACAGAGGACAACAACACAGCAAAAATAATATTATATAAAACGCTTTTGCAGAAAAAAAAAAAAAAAAGGTTTTTATTAAAGACAATAGATCAAAGTTTCTGTGGGACAAGCTGCTGCTATGTACAAAATTTACAGACTTTAACTGTAGTTAGGGAAAAACAAGCAATGAGAAACATTTGACGTAAAACAGCGCAAATGTACTTAAACAAAAACAACTTTAAAAATTGCATAGAACAGACTTCTGAATATTAATCTCCACAATTTTCCTCAAAGATTTCTGTAAGTATGAAGGTAGGTAGACAAAAGTCTGCCTGCTTCAGTATTTGATCACATTATTTTATTTTATTTTTTTTACAAACAATAAAATATCCTTGTACAAAAATAGAAGCATTATCTGAACCTCTGTTTAAAGTAACAGTTTTGAAAAGGTTCTCAATCCCAACACATACCAGCATACAACAAAAAAAAGACATATTGAGACAGTTATCAGAACTCCCCCTCAAAAAAGAAAAGTTAAAAAGACATACTCAGTAGTTTCTGCAGAAATCTGTTAAGAAGCTTGTTCATCCTTAGTGATGGTCACATGTGACGTGGCATGAGTTTAACCAGTTAATAAATGCCGACGACCCTGCTGACTGCGTCTGGCGTGATGGGAAACCTGCAACAGAGGAACTGGGTTAATATTTCTGAGACAGACGGTGAGGAAAAGGGAATTTGGGTTATAACTGTGGAAACATACGGGAGGTGTATCTGGGCTACCAAATGGAGAGAATTCCAGTGAATTTTCTTTGTCTGAGGAAGTGTTGTGACGCTGCTGAGCAAACTTTTTCTTTAGTGCCCGAGCAATCAGAGCGGCGGGGTCATTTTGCAAAGCAGTTTCACACTTATTGCTTCTCCTCCTGACAGGTGTGCCTCCTGGTGATCTGTGGAGAAAACAGACTCTAATGTTTGCCACAAAGCAAATTTTCTGCAGCAGTTAAACAAGGAATGCAGTGCACGAAAAGACTTCATATTGGAACTTTCAAATTCAAGAAATGCTTTTCTCAAGGTCCTTTTAAAATACTTTTGGTGGAACATCAACTCAACTTTTCTCTGGTATCTAAAGAAGGTGTTGTGGAAAAATAATGCAATTTATTAAATTTTTATAATTAATTTATTACTTGGGTATCGCAAGTTCTGATTGGCTGTACAGGTCCCCATAACGACTCCTGCCCCAGAAGTTCTAGCTGCTGCGTGAGACAGCTTCTGATACTCAGCAAAAAGAGAGACAGAATCAACCAAGAAAACTTCTTTGAAAACCCAGGGGCCTCATGCATAAAGCGTGTGTGCGCACAAAAAATGTGCTGTGCCATATTTTACGCACAAGTCGGCATGTATAAAAAATAACTTTGCGTCAAAGTTTGCGTAAATATACGCACACTTTCGCTGGCATAAAAATGTGCGGCAGCCACGCAAACTTTTTCTGTGGACAATATCAAACTACAAAGCATCAAAACTCACATACATACACTAAAATCTGACTACATTCAGAGTTATTTAGACCAAGAAGCATGGAACCCGATATTTTAGGTCTTTTTTCATGATTTTAATATTTTATTGTTTAAACGAAACAATGAAACTGAACCGCATTTATCCTTAGACAATAACCTAACACACACACACACAAAATAAAGAAAGCAAAAATAAAAGGATGCAACAACCTCACTAGGACGTAAAAAATACATTTCCTCAGTTTTTGTCTTAGCTCAATCATGCCACAAGAGAAACCTAGAAAACAAAAGTTATTAAATTGCAATAAACATCAAAAGCTCTCCTTGAGAACTGACCAAACTCTTACCTCTGAACTGAGCGCAGCTTGACTTGATTTAAATTCCTCAGAACGTCCAGCATCGAAGGAATCATGTTGTTTTCCATGTTTTTGCTAAACCCTGAGTGCTGGGCCTGAAGCTGACCCTTATTAGAGTTGTTGTTCCTACGCTGTTTGACAAGATCCATCACAGATGATTTCTCGCTGAAGGAGCTTTGGCAAGGAGGAGGTAATGGAGGAGGTGGTGGAGGAGGGGGAGGTGCATGACGAGGTGTGGAGGTGAGAGCAGGGAGTGGAGCAGGGGACATCAGAGGTGAAAATGGAGCATTTTGGGTCTCAGTCAGAGCTGAAAAGTAAGGAAAGGTTCATTAAGATCATTATTTTTAGAGTGTTTGGTTTGCAGAAAAATCTAAAACGTACCTGAGGATGGAGTTGCAGTAACAATCATGGCGATCTGAGCCCGAAGCTTGAGCAGTTCATTCTCCAGCTGGGTGATCTTCTGCAGGGCTTCAGGATCAGCCCTCTGTCGCGCACACCCTCCTTCTCCTCCTCTTCTCTGAGCTTGATTCTGAGCCAGCCTGGAAAATCTCATCAAGTCTTGACTAAAAACGCCATCTTTCTTTGGAGGTAAATGGTTCCTTAAAAATCACACACACAATATTAGTAGTGTATTACTTTCCTTTTAATCCTGCTATTAAAATGTTTTAATGTGCGTGTGTGTGTGCATTGTGCTAACGTGTGGCCACTCTTCATAAAGCTTTAGTTATCGGCCATAACTGCAATATTAATATTGGAGATCAACCCAAATTTTCAATCGGTGCATCCTTACAAAATTCCTAGAAGCAAATTAGCCCTAAAATTTATGATTATCTAACTTTTATTGTAAATAATTAAAAAGATTAATGAGAGCCTTCAAAGTTAGATTTATAGTCACCTGCAGTCATAGAAATGACTGAACTCTGCAGTTCATAAAATTAAGTACATAATGTTTTTTTTTTAAGTTTCTTTTTACAGGCTATCACTAAATAAGTTTCTAGTTTAATTTGTGTTTTCCTAATATATAAAAAAGGGAAAAAAACAAAAACAATTATAGATTAAAAAAAAAAGCTACATCATCTTCTGATGAATTGTCATTCATTGTGTACCTGGTTCTGGCAAAGTTCTCCCCCTCGTAGTCAAACACCCACATGACATCTGCAAATGTTGGTATGGCGGGTGCATCAGCTTCTACCTCAATGTATCCATGGGGCTTATAGGTAACCAAGGGGATCTGAGATAAAAAAAAAAAAATAAAGTCACATAGCTAAGATTCTGAGAGGAAATAATTATTGTATTATATGTTTTTATCCAACTCTAAATATTTTAAGTGTGATATTTTTGTCAGTAAATGTCAGAAAATGGTAGGAATCTACATAACTTGACTACATAAGGTTACAGAAAACATTTCTTGTGACCAAAAGGATTCTTATTTAATTAAAACAGAAACCCATTAATGTGCAATAGGAAATACATGAACAAATACCTCAGCTTTACAGTGCTCTGTGTGAAAAGTAATTGCTGGATCAATTAAGAAAAGCTACTATGAAAAACAAAGATTGTGTAATTATCTCGAGATAAACACAACTTTATGTTCTAATTACCTGAAAATGGACACGTGGCGTGGGCTTCAGTGGGAGATTTGTGCCGATCATTCGTACAATGCTGCGATACTGACCGCACAGCTGAGTGTCCCACACAGGAACAAGCTGCAGTCAGGATGAAAGATAAGTAAGAAACAAACTTAACAGAAGTTAAATGTGATGCAGAAGAGAAGAGAGATAAGAAATGTTACATTTATTGAGCTGCAACAGGGCTGCAGCGTCAGCAGGCTTACCATTTCTGGAGGTACACCAAAATAGTCCAGGACCATGCGCAGCACATAAAGAATATCCTCTACTAAAGACATGGCAAGGACTTTTTTCCCGCAGCAGCTGATGACTGCAAAGCTTCTGTTTCTGCTGACTGATTAAGTGTGAGGCCACCACAAAGAGAAGTCAGATACCTTACACCTGAAATGACCACATAACACACCCAACTAAGATTTAATGACATAAAATTCCAGAACGCAAAGACAGACATTTTAATGCAGAATAAGCTCATGTTTTTACAAAATAGATCAATCCAAATCATTCATCCAACAAATTCAGTCAGTGCATGGTCTATTTAAAAGGTTAAAAACTTGCATATTATATATTAGCACACATATATAGGGGCTGAAAAAAACATCAACAATCCAACACAAATGTCCATAAAATCATTTGGAGAGGTTAAAAAAATAACAATAATAATGTGAATGGGCAACTGCATAAATTCAGAAAGAATGTCAAGCTTCAATGTTTTTATGCTGATTGATGTGTGTGTGTGTGTGTGTGTGTGTGTGTGTGTGTGTGTGTAATCAGTAGTATACAAGAAGGACAGGACTCTCTTCAATGATGAGAAAATATTAAAACAGAACTACTGTACATGAGAGACAACGAAGCAGATTTTAAACTGGATAGAAGGCAAACATTTCACCTGCAGAGCTGGTAATTCAAACCCTTTTAAGCTTGTGCCATTTTAATCCAAAACATGGTCACAACCAACATCATAAACTGATGGCCAGGAAATCTTTCAGATCTTTAATCATCCTCTTTTAAACTAGTTCGGCTGGCTGCAAACCCTGATATTTTCAGATATCGGAACTAGAAGATAACTTTAAGGGAAAAGAAGTACAGTACTGTCCTGACTGAGCACTGCAGTTCCGCAATGCACGGAGGAAAGCTGCAGAGGTCATCAAAAGTAAGTACCTGAGAACACCGCAGCGAAGATGAGGTTTCAAAAGTATAAAACATAAAAACTTACCGTCAACTCTTCCTATAGTCAGAGAAGCCACATGTTAATAGCCAGGCATCTCCTCAATCTTTTACCGAAATTGAAATTAAGCCAGTTTAGAAAAGGCAGTTTGGTTCCTCACGCGTCTAAGAAGCACATCCGTAAAGTCAAATAATGCCGCAGTAACAAAACCCTTCCTGATTGGCTGCAGATTGAGGAGTGGGACAAATATCCAATAGGAGAGAGCGACTTACAAACGCTTGGCACCGTATGACAACCAATAGCACGTCGCGAGAGGAAACCCACCAAATTTGTATTTTTCTGCACGAGCTACTTCTTCTCTTTGGTAAGGAAACGTATATAAGCTCAATTTAATAACGTCTGTTACATTTTGGGGACCTTTATTGAATATAATTAGCGAGGGTTCATTGTTTAAAGTTTGAACAATCAATGAAATGTATTTTAAGTCGCATAGTTTCTTAACAGTGTCATAAGACAGCTGTTAGCGTCGTTAGCCTGTCATAATGGAACGCAGAGGATCTGATCGTTAATGAATATTTTACAAATAACCCTTTTTCCAAAGATAAATGTTAAACGTTACTATCTGATTATATTTACCTCTTGTCTCTTTTAAAACAAGCTGCATACTTGAGATTTAGGCGCTTTAAGACAACTCTTATTGGTTTTGACGTCAAAAATGGCCGGATTATCATTGAATGTATCTTCCAGTTTCAGGTTTGGCCAGATTTTCAGACATGATGGATGCTCTGTCGGTGGTGTGTCAGCTGCGGGACCTGGCGTCTGAACCACAGAACCGAGCTGTGATTGTCCAGGACCAAGGTTGTCTTCCAGGACTGGTTCTCTTCCTGGACCACCAGAATCCAGAAGTGTTGTTTGCAACCCTGCAGGTACAGAAATGTTGCAAAAGTATTGATTTCCCCTTAAAAAATTTTAGATAATCAAAATGTGTATGTCATTAGATTTTTTTTGTGCTATGTGTATTGTAAAGTAGAAGGAAAGTAATAAATGTTCTCATAATGTTTTATCTCAATAATGAAGTGATTATATATTCTGTCCTTCTGAGATATAAACCACAATAATTTATATTTGCTTTGACTGTTAAAATGGAAACCAGTCAGTCATATTGAACAACCCAGTCTTTATTGTCTAAGAAATAAAAAAATGTACAATGCATGATCTTTTTTTTAATTATTATTTGTATTTATTTGTACTCAGACTCTTCGTTATCTGGCTGAATTGCCTCTCAATGTACCCATTATGAAGAATGAGCTGGGTATGATGGTGAGCTTGGAAAAACTTATCAGGAGGTAAGAAAATTTGACAATATTAAAAAGACAATATTAATACATTGTTATAAAGGTGATACATTTATGCTGGAAAATATGGCATCACCCACTGTAGATTATCAATACAGTACCTATAAGTGATGTTTTTTTCCACACAGGGAGGGCCTGTCTCTTGATATCACATCTCTGGCTAAAGAGGTTTATGGCATTCTGAGAGCACCTGCTAATCCAGCACCACACACACCAGAGAGGGAGAAAAGAAGGAAGCCCCAGTTCTTTATCAATTCTACCAACAAGAAGGCTAAGTCTGTCACATTACACATCCAGGGGTTGGACAGCACTGTAAGTTTTCTAACTTATTTACAATCTGATTTATACTTCATCTCGTTTACTCTTGCATTTTCTTGCTGCGTTCAAGCAACAAAGAGGCTTATGTGAAGAGGCTCTTCTGAAAGTCAAAGGGGTGATTAGCTTCACTTTTCAAATGGCCTCAAAGAGGTGTACAGTCCGCATCCGTTCAGACCTCCCCACCGAGGTAAAGAGAAGGCATTCAACATTTTGTTCTGGTTTATGCCTGATAAAGTCTGTCAAATCCAACCAGGAAAAAAAAGTGGTGCATTTTGTCTGAACTTGTGCATTTTCTGTCAGAGTCTGGCCACAGCTATCGCTTCCACTAAGGTGTTGTCGGCTCAGCAAGTGGTGAAAAACGAGGCCGGAGAGGAGGTGAATATCATTCAGATAGAATTTCTGCGAATCCCGACAGAGCTTTTAAAATATTTCACATCTCTGCCTTCAGGTTTATGTCCCTCTGAACTCTTGTGGCGCTCAGGTGCCACAAAACGCAGACATCCCAGACTACCTCCCAGAGGAAGAGGAGAGCCCAGAGAGGGAGATTGACAAAGCAATTTCCCGCACTGCAGCTAAAGAAGATTCCAATGGGAGCTGGCTGAATGCTGCTGCTAGTTTCCTCACAAAAACCTTCTACTGGTGAAGCTCTGATTTTGTCCTAAAAGTGTCCAGATAGACTCCCTCTTCTCACTGTTGAGACAGAGTCCTCATATAAGCTACAATGATCGCTGATATGAGGGTTTTTGTTGTCTACCATTCAACAAGCAACTACAAAATCATTGCTATGTGCATGTACAGATTGGCTGTCTTAAAAATCTTTCAAGCTAAATGAAAGTCTAAACTTGTGTATGTCTCTTTCTTTTTTATGTTTCATTTATGTGGACTTTTCAATTTCTATTTTTGCCTTTTCTAGGCATCGTTTACCTCCCAACATGTCATTCATGTTAATCTTACTGTCCTGTTGTTTGTAACTACTTGAACTGGTTTATGCTGAAATAAATGTGCAAAAAATTGCCTGTATTGTTTGTGTGCATTGCCTCTTTTACACCAAGAAGTAAAAGAAAGTCCGTCCAGGATAACCAGAGAATATGTAATCGGTTCCAAAATGTTTAATTTTCCAACAAATTGAGATGTAATAATTTTACACTTCAGTACTACAATGGTTCAAAAAAATCTTCCCATCCACTGTCCTTAAAGGATTTGTTTGCTTTCAAGTCTTTATGGTCTTTCAGAAAATTTCCACTTGGTAATATTTACAAACGTAGGTACTGTAGTCACCATGATGTTAACAGCAGCTGGTAGAAACCTGCTCACAACTACTACGTATTGATGCAAAAGCTGAGTGAAAAATGTATGAGAAGCTGTTTACAGTGGGGTCAGAGCATTTAATCTGGCTTCAGATGTTTGCATCAAAAGGAAGACATGGGAGAGTTTGGCTGCAAATGCCAAAACTCAGGCATCACCTTCAACTCAGTGTAGAAACAATGTCGCCCTACACAACTGCAAGGCAACACAACTTCACAATTAGCAGCATCAATTCATGAAAATTATTAATTTGTTTGATTCAGTATCAGCTATAAATAATTTCAAGTCATTTTGAGCCGAACTAAACTCAGCTTCTAACACAGCCCAGATAAAGAAAAAGGAAAACTCTTCCAGTACTCTGGGACAAGTTGTAGGATACAGCTTTGACTCAGTTTTAACTATAAAAAGGGTAAACAAAGCAAATTTCTGAAGAAAATAAAAGGACACAGGCAACTAGAAGAATCACATTTTATCTGTACAGCAATTAAATAAAACTAAACAGAAATCAGAAGTTTATGCCCCATTTCTCTGTTGCCTAAAAAACCCCAGAATCTTCTTTTAATAATTACTGAAATTAAGGTTTGTAACACTCAATCATCCTGGCCTCAATCTTACAACCTCTAGTTTTAAACTCTGTAGACAGAATACATTGCATTATGTGACATTTCCAGATAGCCTCTATATAACTTAGTGCAATCATGCCATCACTTTTGTACTGATTCAACCAAAAATGCTGAAGCTACACGAAAGCTGCATCGGAGCCTTATTTTCCTTTCACATTGCAGATGCTGAAAATTAGGTTAAAGAACATCTACAACGAAAACGCTTCAAGTATCATGGTTGGAGACTGAAAAGGTAATTTCAGTTTACAAGATTAATACATTTTTCTTCACTCAATCTCAGGAGTTGAAGACGTATTGTGATTTTGGGGCGTTGGAGAACTGGGCGGGAACAAGAAGATATGACCAACTGTCACGGAGAAAATGAGCTCTTTGCCTGAGTTTCCTAAAGGAAAAGACACTTCTCTTGGAAAGGATGTCTTCTTTTTTGGAGTTCTTTGGAGACACCGGTTCTGGGACATGGCAATGACGTTTTTGTCCACAGGAGAAAGAGAATATAAATATGGTGCTGCTAATCTCTCCTTTGGTTCAGTCTTCATAGCTCCATGATTCTCTGTCTCCTTCCGAGCGCTTCTCCTGTCTTCGTGTCTGTGGAGTCGTCACTTTCCAAAGCGGCATCAGGCTACATCTGAATTTCAAAAAAGAAAAGGCAAAGGAATAAGAGCAAATAAATAAATGCAATATAACTCAGTGGCCTAAAAATATGAAGGAATAAAGCAAATTGTTTTCTGAAAGAACAAGTCTTTCCTGTACACACACATCTACAATTGAACAGTCATGTACAATACATTTACAGTCCAATTTTGTCATCTGTTTCTTGCATAAGTTATCTTGAATATTAATAGCTTTATGCACTTTGTACCAGACAACATGATCTAATACCACCTACAATTATATTGGATGAGTGCAACATTTGTGTAGGAAAACGGTGTAAAAACTGGTGTAATTCTTGTCAACCTTGTCTGCTAGGAATTATCCACAAGCACCAACATTCACATATTTCTATTGTGAGGTTGAGTGTCCACATTACATGACACATATCCAACTGAAGGTAGTACAATAAGACAATAGATATGCAATATAAGTCGTATTGACCTGGTCCCTCCTGGGCTGATATATCTTCAACTGCACTCAGAGGCTTTAGAAGACCGTTCTCCATGAAGGCTACGACAGAAACTTTACTCTCCTCTTCCTCTGTTTCCTGCTGCTCCTCTCCTTCAGGAGGAGACAACCTGGAATGTGAAGGCAGCGAGATCACCTCTTCGAACTCCCCGTTCTCCCTGTCAAAACCAGAGTGGAAGTAAAAAAACATTTTTTTAAAATGTTGCCATCAGCGCTGTAATAAACAGGATAGGAACGAAGCGGTTTGATTTGTTTGCGTTGTACACCACCTCTGGTCAGGGCAGCTCAGAGAAGTGGTGCTGGGTTGTGGGCTGAGGTCAGGTTGGTGACCGTTGCTGTTTGTCTGAGGCACGGTGGCTGCAGGTGCTGCAGGAGAACCAGAGCTCACTGATGGAACAAGAACAGTAGCTATCAGTAGCATCCTTCACTGGAACAACCGAGGAGAGGTATTTTTGGGAGAAGAGAGGTGTATCGTGTTACCTCCGCTGTCTCCGGTCCTGACTTTCTGGAGGTGAGGGAAATGAGAATAAACATTTTGAAAGGTGTCTTAGGCGTGTTTTAGGTTTTTAACCAATAAGTGCTTTTACCTTATCTGATGTGTCTGAGCGTCTGGTTCTCTTCATGATCTCCTCAAGACGCTGCAGGAGGTAAAGAAAGGAGAAAATTTAATTCAAAAACATAGATGATTTTTGGATGGATTATTTATTAGTGTTTGAAGAAGTCACCTTTTTTCTCTCCAATCGTTCTGCTTCTTCCTTCTGAAAGTGCTTCTCCCTCTCCTGCCTCAGTCGCTCTGCCTCCTCCCTCAATCGAGACTCCTCCTCCTCTTTCTAATGCAAACACAGAGACAAGCTTTGAGACAGAGCTCAGCTAAATTCAGCACCAACAGGTAAATCTCACTGAATCAGAATAATAATAGAAAATCACGCAAGGAAAACATTAATGGAAAAGACTCAGATAATAATATTATTGAAGATTAAAGCTATTCTCTCCTCACTTGTGTCTTTTTTATTTTTGCTTGCAATTGTGACATTTAATGTTTTGGGAAAAATTTTACTTTTCCAATTACTATGTAGGTCATGACATAACATTTCTGTGTAAAATATATTCTTAATTGATAATAAGTAATATATATATATATATATATTTTTGATAAACTAAATGTGTTTTTATACAATTACTTATAATCATGGAACCAAAACAAAAAAAAAAGGTTGCTGTGTCCTTTGACCTGTTTCTGGAGTCTCTCTGCCTCTTCTCTCTCCCTCTGAAGCCTCTCCTCCTCAACCTTTCTCTCCTCCTCCTCGTTCCTTCTCCTCTCCTCTGCCAGACGCTGGGCCTCCTCTTCTCTCTTCACTCGCTCTTCCGCTTTACGACGGGCAATCTCCTCCTTTGCTAATCTGAGTGGAGAGAAGCAAATGACGTTGATGCAAGTCAACCGGCAGCGTTGGTGACCCCACCAGATGTCCTCAAGGGGCCTCCGTACCTCGCCTGCTCCTCTTGTTGCTTCCGCTCCTCCTCCTCTCTCTCCCTCTGCTCCCGGGCCAGCCGCCGTTTTTCAGCCAGGATCCGACTGGCCTCCTCTGGATCTGTGGTACCAGCTGAAGGTTTCTGAGTTGGAGGACTGCTTGTAGTCTCTAGAAAACATCATAAAAGAATTGCTGAAAAAATACATCCTTCCAGCATGATTTACTTCTGTGTCTTTATGACTGACCGTTGACTTCAGCTGGTGCCTCTCTCGGGGGATTGTTCTCACCCAGTGGCTGAGGTCTGGGTTGAGGAGGACTGAAAATCTTTGCTTCTTCCTCCTTCGGAGCTGCTGTTGGCGTTGAGGGTTGGGAGTGCTCAGGTGTGAGCCTGACAGGACGAAGGTTTCCGGGATCATCTGAAACTGGAGATTTAAGCAGCTTGGGAGTCGGGGGACGTCCCAGTGTCTTCTGTGGAGGTCTGTGAGCAAACGAGAATAAAAATGTTATATTAGAAGATAAGGTCAAAACAAGAACTTTATTCAAGCTTTATTGAATAAAGCTATATTATTCAATAAATGTTATTATTCAAGCTTCATATTTGATTTGGAGAGAACAATAGATTCATCCACCTGCCAGCAGAGGGTGGTGTTGCTTTGTTGGACTTTTTGACTGAAGAAATGGTGGACTTATTGGGAGGTAACGTCAGAACAGGAGCCAGTGGAAGGGACAGGTTGCTCCAAGACTTCCTGATGCTGTCACGGTCCTTATGCTTATACAGATTTTCAAAGATGCAATGATGAAAAATATTAACATACATTTCTTTGATTGCTTTTTGTTCCCTCAGTATCTAAGCAAATTCGTACAATCCCATGCTAAAGTAATTATGTCTTACACAGCATGAAATAAAAAGTTTGGGGTAGTTACATACCAAATGAAAACGCTGTGACAAACTAACACAAAAACAAAGTAGACCATCATTGTGAGGCAGAAGGAAATGACGCATGGTTTTCAAGTTTTCCACAAATATAAAATTGAAGTCTGTGACATAGATATTTATCCAACCTCCTTAACTCTCATACCCATAAATAAAATGGATCTATCCATCTAAATGGATAGGTGAGAAAAGGAAGGATTAAAAAAGCCTCCAAGAGGTCCAACACATCCCTGTGATGTAGCAAGATGGTGCCAGCATTATGCCGGCAAGATGCTCTTTTCGGAAACCCAAACTGTACAAAGCAATTATCAAATAATTTATATCAGAGCCTTCCTATGTGTTATGCCAGGCCAGTCAAAACCCAGACCTGATTCCAACTGAGAATCTGTGACCGTTTGAAAACCATTTGTGCTAGGAAATATTCCTTCCATACCTGCGTAGTTCCTGTGGTCCTCCTACGAGCGGTGGCGGAGGCCGGCAAAGCTTTCTCTCTGCTCAGGTTCCTGTCCTGGCTGCGACAGTGAGGGAGCACTTGGGCCTGCAGGGTCTTGAATGACATGGCGCCCATGGGGTGGCAGGAAACTGAGCGAGGACACACAGGCATGGCTACAGTGATGATGCACAGGGTGGGAGGGGGAGGTTTGGAGTGTTTTGGAGCAGGTATGATTTGGAACAGTGTGGGAATTTGTGGGACACCAGGAAAGATTTGGCAAAAAGGCACATAAAAATAAAGTTCAGAAGGAAAGGTGGAAGTGTAAAGGAAGTTAGGTGAATGGTATGAATAAAGCCATGCATTTAGGGAGTTCAAACATGGGGTAAAAGGAATGAAAAGGTGATGTTTGGTAGTAAGAAAGCAGAAGAGAAAGAAGCTGTTAGTGCTACAGATTAGTAGAAGCGCAACATATATACAGACATTACCTAACACAAGAAACACCCCAAAGAGGGAAACATACTTAGTTTATTATTCAATCAGGACAAGCTAGTCAGTATTACACATTAGACACAACACCAAACATAGAACATATGCACAAACTACAACATGAAGAAAAAACTAAAGTGCACATTTACACATAGTGTCTAATGTCAGGCCAAAGAGCAATGTGAAAAATAGACAGAATGAACTTTGTTTAAGTCTGTAGGTGAATATAGGTGAAGACTTTAGCCCATTACTTCCCAACATATTTTCTTTAGTACCTTCTTTCTCACGAAAACAAGGAACTTTACCAAATGCACATGGAGAACCCAGAGCATACAGTAGTTATATGTGTACTCTTATGAATGCACCTTTCTAATTGATCTCGCTATTGGATATATTTATTTCCTATTGAAATTGGTACAACGCATATACATAAATTTGTAAGAAAGAAAAAATACATAATTGGTTATGTAAGATGCTCCTTTCTGGTAAACAACCCACATCCATGGTGACTGCTTGGTGGTCAATGCACAATCCTTTTCGAGCTTGCTCTGTTCTGAAATGCAAGGCTTTTGAGAAAACTACCCACACATGAAGTCCAATAGTCTTTTGTGACTGGGCATAGACTGAACGGATTAACACTATATCAAGCTCTTTGGTGAACCCAGGTTTAGAATCACTGTCTTCAACCTTTTATGGAGCTTCATTTTATTTAATAATTCTTGATAAAAAATTGTAGTTTTCAACATGAAAAGAAAAACACATATTAAAAATAATATACAATTATTGTACAACTACAATGCAAAGTTGTACAAAGTTCACACAGTAACCTTGCAAACGTTTTGCTATGGAGACAGGAGGAGCAGCCAGCGTGGTAAATGGGTAAATACTTCCTAACCAGCTTAGACACCAGGATGTTGCGGTCTGCTTCAGTGCGTGTGTTTGTTTGCATGTGTGTGTGTGTGTGTGTGTGGTGACCAACAGTGAGCTTCGGGTGCCTGATACAGGCTGGTAAAGGCAGTTTGGGACAGTGTAAGGCTTTAAGTCCACTCAAATCGTATTAACATTTAAAACCCTGGAGGTCAAGAGACTCTGTTGAAATATTATTACTTATTTCTACTGTACAGGTGAAGATTTATGAGTGATTGCAAAAAGTCTTTCATCAAATTTAGGATAACCAAACGCCCGAGAATGAAAGAACCACGGATTGGACTGTGTGTTACCTGACTGTTCTCCAGACAAGCTCATGGCGCTGCGGCTCCGGGCCAGGTATGAGTGCGTTGGCTGCTGTAGACGGTTCACCATGCTGCTCTCCCATGGCGTCAGCGGAAGTCGGCGGAGTCCTGAACACAGACGCATGTAACACCTGAGCTTTGATAACAGCTAAAACTATTACCTACCCACTTATCAGCCCAAGCAGTCAGTCAAAGCAGATTATAAACCATTCGCAGGCCCAGCACATCTTCCCTTTACTTATCCAAAGTGAAAGGTGAACAGAAGTCAAGTTTAAACCATGGACGCCCCATTGCATGCATTAAACTGGCAATTATCAGAGGAAGCAAACACCTTGAAGTGAACTGCACACAAAAGCAAGATGAGGGCAGGGGAGCAATAACAGAAGGCTGCAGCATGAAAAAATATCATAATGCAGCATCGGATTACAAATCCAGACTTCCCCGGATTTTATACAAGCAGTTTAAATATCTGACCATAACTCCCCGATTGCTCACTGGGAACACGCATATAAATAATGTTCATGATAATCCGTTTACCCACTTTAACGCAACATCAGGCAAAACATGCAGTGCGGCAGGGCTGGCTTGGACCTTATTCAATGCTCTGAAAAAGTACTTTCACCCCAGAGTTCTTTTGGTTTTCATTGTTTTGGCACACTTCAATAGGTCAAGCACATTTCAATGTCAGACAAAGATAACCAGAGTAAAGGGAAAATTCAGTTTTTAGAACATGATTTCATTTATTAAGGAAAAAATAAGACAAATTTAAATTTGTACTCAGAGTGAACACTTGAAGAGAACTCAAATTTTAGGAAAAAATGTCTGTACAAACCAACCTGCCCCTTTGTGAAAAAGAAATTGACCACTATAATGGCTCTGCCCACCTTGGAGGCAAAAACTGTCATTGAGTGTTGGTAATAAATGGAAGAATTTTGAGCCACTGTTTGCAGAATTGTAAGAACTTGTTTAACATCTCGCTACAACATCTCAACAGGATTAAATCTGAAGTGTATCTAAGCCACTTCAAAATCTTATCCCTGGACTTCCTGATGCGCTCCCGATCACAACCTTGTTCCATCAGTCCATGGACTATTTTTCCAAAAAGTTCTTTGGGAAGTTAATTACTTTGAGTTATTTGGGCATAATTGGTTTTCACCTTCTCCAAAGGTCCTATTTTTGCCTAATTTCTTTCTTCTTGGCAAGTCATGGTCACTTTCTCAAACTGAAGCAAGATGGGTTTGCAGATGTTTTAATTTCTTTTATGATCTCCAAGATAAGTCAATGATGTGCTCTTGGAACAATTTTGGTAGTCTGGCCGCCCCTTGGCTTTTGCTATTATTCCCTATTTAGACTGATAGATATAAAGGTATATCAATCTTTAAATTTATTTAGATTGGGGCATAACATGTCACTTAGATCTTACTGACCTGTTGTATATTTAAGTAATTTCTTGACTCTATACGTCAGGCAGGTTGGTTTTGATAACTTTTGTCCTTAATAAATGAATTGCCACATAAAAAATGCTTTTTATATTTGCTCAGTTTATCTTTGATTGATGTTAAAATTTCTTGACTATATAAAATATGCAAAAAAGACGTAATGCAATGGGGTAAATACTTTTCATAAGTATGCAAGTAAAAGATAACAATAAGCTGAAAACTGAAGGAATGAATGTTCTATGCATGGGATTGTTAAACAATTTATAGTATATATATAATTTTTTATTATGCCTAATTTTTTTTGGTATAGCAATTGAGGTATTGAAGAAGGTTTTAAATGGAATTAACAGGTGGAATTAACATGATAATATAAAACATGGCATTTTTTTTAGCCATGATGCATATATAGCATTCCCATAAAAAAAACAGGATTATATACAGAGGATTATAGAAAGGGGTTACGTTGGAGCCCGAATCTAGTGATTAAATACTCCAGTGGAAGCATGTGCTCATTCATAATACAGTGAACTGTTGTGAGTTGTAGTTTAAGCATAATCTGCAATCAGAATGCAGACATCCATTGTTTAAATTTAACGGAACTATCTTTTTTTTTTACTTTCATTCGCAGTTTTCAGCCCATGATCTTTTCTGCTCTGTGCATCATAACATAAGAAGTCAAAAGTGCCCTTCATGAAACCTGTGGTTTTGTGCTGCGTGGTCTTCCCCTGATGTAGGCGGGGTTTGGACTGAGCTTTGCTTATTACAGGGGTGGAAGCTGTTCTCATCTGTAAGCCTGTCAGTAACATATAAACATCAAAGGAAACATGATGTTTCAGACTTTGCACAAGAAAAAATACTTCAAAAACAATAAACAGTTTAAGAAACACCTCCAAGAGCTAGACAATACGATCAATATTCCCCAACCTGTCTAAAAAGTATGCTACTGTAAACAACTAGCTGAGGCACATATATCTGGGAAAACAAATAAATGTTACCGAGCCCATGTGTACAATATTATTTTTGAAAACAATGTGGAAGAGATATTTGTTTTCATAAAGATCCAGCTGTGTGTGTACAATACATATATATAAAACTTTGTGCTGAATGAATCTACACTAACTTTGACAAAGTAACACTCAAATTCCAATTCCCATCATAATTTCTGTACACTAACAGCAAGCCAAATATTCTTATTAACCTTCACAACAAAGAATTAGCACAAGCCAACTCTCAGCTAAAAGTTTTATGGAACATCCCAAACACAACATGTGTGAAAGCATTTAAAATAATAAATAATAAATTAAAAGGAAACAAAGATATAAGGAGGTGACATGTGCATGTCATTATTTTCATTACCTCTGTCTGGCGAGTGCAGCAGCGTGGCAGACGAGGAGGAGAGGCGCTTGGTAATGATGTTATCCGTGTGTTTGGATAAATTCACAGTGGATACTGACCTTCTGTCAGCATCTAGAATCAAAATGAGAAAAATAAATTAATGATAGCAAGCAAAAGGAAGTGAGACCTGACCCAGCAGGCTTTAAGTTTCTATACACTCATGAATTTAGGTTAGAACTGGAAAACTACCAACTCCTAAAAAACCAATGAATTAGTGCTAAATGGAAATATTGTGTCTTTGCGATATGACTTTGGGTAACGTGGTGCGCTGCTAACCAAATACTAACGATGTCACCCACATCGGTCTACATGTGTACTAATGAACACATGTAGCGTACTAGTGCTCTAAAACTAGCCAGCTAACTGACACAGAGCTATAATATTCACAGTGGGACGTCAATCCGTATCTGCGGTAGAAACTGAAAGCACTTTGCATGTGCTCCAGTCCAGCAAGGTCGAGTGGACAGAGGAAAGCAGACTCCACAAAACCTGAACCAAAAAAGAGCAAAGACGAGATAGAGGAGGGAATGAGTCAGAGGGAAGTTGAACATGAGAATGAAAGAGAGACAGACAGGGAAGGTGGAGAAGGGTGTGAGTAAGCAGTAACAACAGAAGGCAGCGAACCTGAAAAGTGCAAAAAAAAACATAGCAGAACAATTCTGACAAGCTGAGGAGGCTGGAAAAATGTGTGATTTCTGTGGCAGACTTGATGTGTTTGTACAGGGCCTTTGCGGGTATCAATGTGCTTCAGTACCAGTTGGTATGGTTGGAGTGTTGGTGTGCAGCGCTCCTCCCCAGGACCAGCGGTTTTGCTTCGGCCTGGTTTTCTGGCTCCGCTCCAGCGTGCGGCGTATCACTGCCTCATGACGCACCTTCAGTCAGAACAACAAAGAGAAAATCCTCAATGTGGCAACTTCTTAGGCTTTGAACAAACTCAATATAATCTCTTCAGTCTCCGTGGTAGTGAAGAAAGTGTTTTTGTTCGCTAGTTTTATGGCTGCGTGAGATATACCAAATAAATTAGGAGACAAATCATCCAAATAGTACTTTATCTCAAACAAATAGAAATGGGAGATAAGGAGCAATGCAAAAAATAAGGAAAAAGTACCACAAAGTTACCACTTCACTTACAGATGAAATTTAGTGTAATTTAACCAGGGTGAGTGTGAGTAATAAAAGCCCCCAGGAAGAATGTTACAGCTTAAATTTCCGCATCAACATGTATGTGGAGCATTGTTGAAACATAAAAAACTTGAAGCCCAGTATGTACAGTTGAAATCAGAAGATTAAATACACCAAATAAAAATATACAAGCATATTCTTTCTCATACTTGACTTGTTTTAGGTCAGTTAGAATAACCAAAATTATTTATATTTGCTAAATGTTAGAAAACTTAGCCAGGACAATTTTCAGAGATTTGTTTTCTAACCATATCTGAATTCCCCACTACAATCCTACAAGGTCAAGGAAGTATACACAATTAATGGATGAAAGTATATCATTTGTTGAACTTATTTTATCCAAACAGATCAGATGTGATGTCAAAAAATATTCATAACATTGCAGTTTTTTATAACTTATGAGCCCTCCATAATGGTTGCCACTCTTATTTATCTTTTATTACTCTCAGATGAGGCTTGTCAAGCATACAAAAACCAAACAGATGTATACCCGGTCCTCCTCTTGCTTTTGCCTTCGCTTCTCCTCCACAGCTGCCCTTCTTTTCTCCTCTTTTATCCGCTGCTCTTCCAGTTTTTTCTTCCTCTCCTCCAACTGTTTCTCATAGTGCTGCCTCGCTTTCTCCTCGCGCGCCTGCCACTGGGCTTCCTTGGCAGCTGCATGTACATACGCACAGACAAGTTGGAATTTGACTTGCATAATTAAATTCACACACATACTCATGCATGCACATATCAACAAGGAGAAGGGTCAACTGCACTTCCTGTGAGAATGCTGTAACTTCCAGCACAAAGTAAATCCTTATATGAAGTCAGATCTTTGATTTATGTAAAACATGATCAGCATGTGTAACAAACAGCTTTTGACTTTTCAGCCTTCCTAAGACCTGCCTGATGGACTGCCGTATTATGTAAGGTAGAATCCATGGCAACTGGTTGCCTGGGTTCACCCTGGATTTTATGTAACATCCAGGGAAACCAGCACTTCACAGCTGCCAACCAAGTTCAGCCACAAAATGTCAGGAGAGAATAAAGAAGAACAGCCACAATTCACTTTAGGTTGCCTTAAAACATCAATTTCCCTCTGAACGCCTTTCAAACACATGAAGATAAAGAGTGCTCACCATTATGTTTTTCCCGCTCCTCCCTGCGCTCACGGGCCAGCCTCTGTCTCTCATCAATCTTGTTAAAGAGCAACGAGTCTGCAGCACAGTTTACTAGTACTATTAGCAAGTCTTCCCTTTAGAGGGGTAAAAAAAAAAACCAAACAAACAAGAGAAACTGGCAGGTTTTTTTTTCAGTAAAATGCATTTATTCTAAATGAGTTACCTGTTTTGGTAGCAGCATAACTACTTGTGTTTTTGCTGGTGGTCCGAATAGGAATGGGAGGGGGAATAGGTGTCCCAGTGGGGGAGTAGGTCTGGTAAGAGGCCGAAGACCCTCGACCATCCTCAGACCTATACTGGGAGTAAGATGCTGAGAAGAAAAACAGATTGGCATCAAACACTGAGCAAAGAGACTGAGATGGGAAAAAAAAAACCTAGGGTACATCAGGGCCATAAAAACAGAAAGCCACAAGTGGAGATTAATTGGTCCAACATGGAAAAATGAAAAATCACCCCCAGGCATAAAAGTTTTACCTCCAAATTACAGTCAGCATTATTCCCACAGGATGATGTTTTTCATCAGACCCTAAATTTGAGATTTATTACAACAATAACTGCATCCCTGCAGTGTAGATACTGAAGTGATTTAATAAGATTTCAATAGTGTTTTTACCTTTGAAAGGACTAGAATGACAGGATTTTCTGGTTCATTGCACTATTGAGTTAGTAATGAGCATTTCCTGTGTAATGATTATCACTAAGCATACTTGAGGAAAAACATCTAAATGTCTTATGTAAAGTTTCAACTTAGAATTTATCTACTCTTTACTCAGAGAGCAAAGAGTAGATTTTTACAATTACTTCAATTGTAAAAAAAAAAAAAAAAAAAAAAAAATGTTCTCTACATAATGTTTTACTTTACAAAATATTTTAAACCATACCATATTAACTTCCATAACTCCCAGAACTTTCTTTTTACTGTGACTAGTAGTAGTATTATTTACGCGTCAAAAGTCAAAGCTCTTTTCAGTGATTTTACTATCATGGTAGTGGACTTGTCCAAATGTAACTGCTTAACTAATCATTAATAGGAATTATTGATAATCTTTAGTCAGATTTCATGAGTTGTGAATTATTATAGTACAATGGTAGAGACTTGCATGTCATAATCCTGAATACCAAGATCAAAAATCTCGATAAAATATCTCTCTTAAATAGAGATGTACTAAGCTTTTCTTGGACAATTTCTAATTTTCACTGAGGTCTGATCTACCACTTCCAATTATTAATGTATATCACAGAATGAAAAAATAATCTTCATGTTCATTATGAGATATGCATACTTTTGAAACCAAAATAAAAAGAGGAAAGGTCCGGCATTCAAATTCCCACTTGGGGTCTTTCTGCATGGAGTTTGCATGAGAGCATGAAAACTCCATGCATGCTGTATGTAATGCAATACACCTAAGCCATACTGTAGCTGCATTATAGTGCAAAGGTCCAAACAAAAGAGAGGTGTGTTTATATGTCTGGAACATGCTTGCAGCAATAAATCTAAGATTTGTAAAAACAAGCACATCTTATGAACTGTGTGAATAAAAGCAGACTAAGAGTGTGCCTGTGGTTTCTGTTACATGGTTGCGGTCTCCTGATAGGAAAAAAAAACAAAAACATTATCCAATATTCATATTTCTTGTTATCACCAATGTTCCTTTCTCATAGAGCTGAGCTATTGACTATTGGTTCTAGTGGCTTCAGGGTGAATTAGCTTTTAATTTTAGCCATTTGGAAACAAAGCTTTATTTAAAAGGTGCTAAAACACATTTTAAATAAAAGCACTAAAACAACCCTTTAAGTTGTAATATTAGTGCCATTAGTAAATTAAGAAGACAAAAACGGGGTTATGTAAAAATATAACTAAAATAATAAAACAGAAATTTGTGTGGAAGAGGCAAATTCATTCAATTCCTCCAAGCCCAACTGAAAATAATACACTTCAACACTCATGTGGGCTTCCTATCTTTTCAGCAACATCACAGCTTGTCTAGTAATTACCCACAAGGCAAAAGAGGAGCAAAGTACAGATTTTATATCTGACTCCACTGGTGTCTAAGGTTAGACAAAGTGTTTATTTAAAACTCCCGATTCTTAATTTCTTGTGTACTTTCATGCATCTGACGTCGCTGACTCCACCCACAGCAGGCTTGGAGTTTTACACGAACTTACAAAGAGAGTCGAGAACAGACTTCAGGTCATAGCTGACTGAGTATTGTATGTCACCGTGCATGGGGCAGCTGCAGAGGTGTGTACACAAGCACTCACAGCTCTGCATTGCCTCAGGTAGATGTGGTCATAACGACTATTGTTACAACAAGAAAGGCAGCACCAGGACTTTGTTCGCACCTGAAAATCAGTTTCCTCAAATAAAAGATCGGTTCAAAAAGGAAAGGATCATTTCCCGCAGCTCAATATTTAACTTGACATTTGTCTAGAAGCTCCTCATTATGAGCTTGGCATGACATTAAAAAAAATGTGCAAGAGAATATATATTTGCGTTTCTGAGGTCAACATCAAGTAGGGAGGGGGGGCGGAGGGGGCAGCACTCCAATACAACTGGCAACTTATTTTGACTCCCAAAGCTTTGAATAAACCTCGTTCAATGTCCCATTCAAATATGTTCCCTGATAGCCAACTTTCCCCAGCTCTTTATTATTCCCACAACTCATCCAGAAAAGGTCAGAATCAGATGAGATAAAACCTGTTCATCTCATTTTAGAGTCTGTCCTAAAAGGCCTTCTAGTGAGAAATTTATGAAATGTATATCTAGAGAGTTAAGGAGGAATCCTTACAAAAACCTGTCTGTTATATAGAGTATCTTAAGAGAGGGCAAAACATTAGTCTTGTCTGAACTAACTGATTGGGTCCTTTCTTATTGACAATGTCTAGCTTCCTTTGAGGTTTGAGCTACCTATTCTGATGCTAAAACATCAAACGGAAAAATATGCTACAGGTTCTTTGGTAGATGTCATAGTTTTGAATCTAGCACAAATGAAGGCATTGCATTATCTCAAACGATCCATCAAAGCATATATTGCTAAGATGTAATAGCTGATTTTTATTGTGTGCCCATTAAGGGAAACAGTTCTAGCCTCTGACCGCCTGATTGGTGCATCCTTACTTTGACCTTCTCCTGAATAGATGTCAGGAATAAGCCACCTTATTCTTGGCCAGCAGAATTCAGATATAATTCAACACAATAGACTGCAGTATGAAAGAGCTGAGTGTTGTCAATGTTAAAATTCACAATCACTTATCATAATAGTTAGGCTACTTCAGGTCCTTTAGCTTTGCAGTAAACCAAGACAAAAAGCGTCCTCTGTTTTCATGCATCATACACTGTGCTAATTTCCGTTCGTTTGTGCCAACAGAGACCACACATTCTTTGTTAGGCCCCTAAACCTAGAAGGGTGGCGGTGTTCACAAGACAAAAAGAAGTAGCATGTTTTTCAGACTGGATTTTCAATACAGTGTTACATATTAAGGTTCTAAATTGAAGCTCTGGAATTATATTTGCCAAGGGCCAGCTTTGAAGACAAAAAGCAAGTTGAGAGTATCTCAAAGTGATTGGAAAACACCAAATACAGTGGAGTGAGTGTGAATGGATTCACCAAGAAATGAAAGCTTAAATAAACTGTATTTTGAGTGCAGCATACAGAAGAGGATGCTCAGCAGTGTGAGGTGCTTTATGCCCCACTCTGCTGTTGCTAAAACAAATGCACAAAGCTAAGTTCGGAAGCAGTGTGCATCGCCCAAAAGAAAGCTACACAGAGGTAATCAAATATATACGTGAACAAGCACTTTCTCAAAACATGAGACTATGTTGAGGTAAATACATATTTAATGAGTTACAAAAGTGTCTTCTTCATATTAACTCAGTGTAGGATTTTTAAGCGACATCCTAGCCCCATTAATTCAGCTATTATGCACCAACAGCACATATTTTAGCCAGTTAAAATAATTTACTGCTCCAAATGTTCAAACTTGATTTTGTCACCAACTGGTTAAAGTTCTTAGACTGATTATTGAACAGAAAGGAAAAAAAGAGGAGGTACAGAAACAATCATATAGTGTGTCCCCACAATGAATTCCTGAGAAAATTTCATACTTTTACATACTTAAGTACTTAATACAATTTGTATGTGAAAATACAAAATAAATTAAGTGAATTTACTGCAAAATTAGGATTTAAACACAAAGTCTGCAAAAAAAAAGATCAGATGGACGAATGAATGGACATTTCAGACAGAGACAGAAACTAGGGTGTAGAAATACTATTATTTCTGTACTCTTTTATTTTTCCATATGTTTTACATATTGAAAACATATGGAATGACAATATTATTGATATAGTCATTGAAATATTGAGCAATATAATTTTTCAATTTATCCCCATAATATGAAGCAATATTGTCCAATAAAATGAAAGATTTAAACATCAATCCAAACATTGCCTTACATTTCTGCTTCAAACTTGGAACGTTCACTTGGAGTTTATGAAATCCATGTAGTAAAAACCCCATAGCCAAAAGCGCTTGAGTATTTCATGCCAGACTAGCTGGAAAGAGAGAGCCATTATCTCTGCAACCTGATCTTGGATAACCAAAAAACAAGTGATGGATACCTCATATCAAATAAGTGATTAATAATAATAATAATAATAATAAAATCAAACTGTTGGTACAAATAGCATATTTTAAAAACAGTCAGTTGCAATAACCTTTCCACTGATCTACTTTCAGCGTAGCCGTGTCCTTTCTGTGCATCTCACAGGCACCCAACTGTTGCAGAGGTCACTGAATCAACAAACCTCAGATAGCCCAAAGTGTATTTGCTTGTGCACACTCGCCTGCTGTTCAACACCATCCGCAAACACACTAAACCTGCTATGCAGTGTAATTGAACCTGCTTCCAATAGAGGTGTCCTGTAGCCAGGTCCACCTGTCATGCTGCTCTTAAGCTTCCAATATATATATCTTTTAAAACATTCAACTATGTGGGTTAAGTAATGAACTACATTACAAAGCATAAAAAGGGAGGGCTTCTCAGACACTGAAAGATGGTGGTTTGTGTTTGAAGATGTTTAAGCCGACAACTTAAGTGGTGAAAAGGACATTTTTGCTGTGCATCTCCAATTTTACTTTTGTTTTCTTGTGAAAATCAACTGTATTTATCCCCCGTCATATCTGTTTGTGGTTTCAGTGATAAAAATCAGTTGAAAATAACTAAAATAGCACATGACTTTAGCCAGACAGAATTCATGGACATATACTGTAGAAGATTTGTTCATTTCATGAAGAGTTCAATTTTTGGAGATAAAAGCTTTTTTCCCCTGTCAAAATATAATATTGTACAGAATATAAGTACAAAAATCTCCAGATGGTAATGAAATTTTGGTGAATTAAAAGCATAACGCACAGTAAAAGAAACAGTCTAAGCACCTTCTATGACTTCTGACCATAATAAAACCCAATTTTATGCCCTTTCACTCCTATTTTCCACAGTTCTTATCTTTATCTATTGATTGACCAAAATACAATGAAATTTTATTTAATACAGATCCTCCAGTTGGTCAAAGCACAAGGTTTTACCTGAGTTGTTCATAATGTCAGATGTATTAATCCAAACGTGGGACCTCTGACCCTGCCTGGTCTGTCCACTTCAGCTAGATCAATCACAGGGTCGGCAGCAGGGTTCCTACTTCCTGAAAACATTCTTCCTGGCAGAATCTGAGCTCAAATACAAAGTCCACAGTCCAGGTAGAAGCCAAAAGGAAAACTCCTCCATTCTGCTTTTTCTAAATTAGATTTAGAAAATGAGCGAGGTCAGTCGGTGTCATTGCTGTTGACTCGCCAGTCCCCATCCTTTTGTCTGCGTGTGCATGTGTGTGTGTTTATGCGCTTTGGATGAATATGTGCTACACAAAATGAGATATAAGCGAGAGTGTGACTGTTTAATCTGGCCCTCCCTCCTCCTACGCTCGTTGTCTGTCTGTCTGCACACCCTCCCCACCCCCAGTCTATCTGCATTCATCGCCGGTCAGATTAAATGGTCAGAGTTGGCGATTAATGCTCTGCCGTCCAGGCTAGTGGGTAACAGGCAGGCACAGTGTGCAGCTCCTTCCTTCCCTGCAGCCTGAGAGGATTAGCTGCTGCTAATGCTAAGCCAAACTGTAACCTCCAAACACCGGAGCGGCAAAGGGGGCAGGGTTGAGAGTATTCCTTTATAGCTCTGGAATGGGCATTCGGGTCTGGACGAAAGGTGCAACAACAGAGGTTTTTATAATTTTGTGCTCCGAGCTGCATTGTCTTGCATACATGGTTCAGCTCAAATGTAAGAATGTCTGCTAGGTTCTCACAAACAGCAATATTTATGCAAAAACAAAAATCAGCCTGAAAGTTTGCCATCTTACTTTTGTCAAGAGATTTCTCAGAGGCTATCTTATTATACCAAGTTTGTGACTCGAGTTAAAGGCGATATTACTTCATCTGATAATTTACTGGGAAAATATTTGCAAAGCAAGTTAAACAGTCAAAATACAATGAATCAAAAACTTTCAGCTGTTCCTTCCAGTTAAAACACATAGTACGTATTAAAAGTACTATGTGACATTTTTGTCATGTTTCACTCTCAAAGTACAGTGTATTTTATTAGGAAAGCAAAGTCGTTCATAGTTGTAACATGGAAAGACTCCTGCTTAAACCTTTCCCCATTTTAGTTGCAAAATAAATCAGTTCAGTCAAAGGATGGAGTCAGTGAAAAACAAGCAAAAGGTTTTGCTGTTCATTCTTAACCAAATGTAGGTCTGGGCACCTCAACACTCGAATTTGTTAAGACCTAAAATTTGCCATTGTAGCTCTGGCTATAGATTGAGGGTCATCCTGATGGAGTGTGAGCGACAGCACCAGTTGGAGTCTCTAACAGTTTTTTCTTCCAATGTTGATATGCATTTAGTTCAGTTCAACTTCTTATAAGCTGTGCTATTTAAAAATAAAGCCTCCCTACAGCATAATTCTGCAACCACCATGTTTGACAGTGGTAATATCATGTTCAGGGTGATGTGTTAGTTCTCAGCCACTACTATTGCCAGTTACTGTATCTTGTGACCAGAAACAGGTAAAAGCTGTAATTGCAGCATCTTCCTAAAAGGCATTACCCGAATTACTTAACTTTTGAAGACCTGACAATTGTAAGAGAAAGTCCCAGCACTGCACATTTCTTACTGCTGCGACTGCAGTCGTATGCTGGGCTGTTGACAGACCTCTTTGCTTACAAACGCATTACCATCACATAAATGTGTGAAGCACACTGCACCTCCGCTCTCATCTTTGCTGTCCTTGTCTTGACCTAATCCTGCAGGCTCAGCTAATTTTCTTTCTTGAACAAACAAAAGTGTCCATCATCACAGACACTGTGCACCAACAGGGTCTGCAAAGCGCAGGCTAATCCAAACCCCATAAAGCAAAGTACAGCAAGATATTTTACTTACGAGTATAAATATATAATGAGCCATACAGTAAAAAGAAAAAAAGAAGTCCGCAAATCTTTGGTGCGTCACATTTTCAGAGCATCTGCAGCTCCGACTCTCTGGAGAATGCTCAAAGTTTCCTCAGTTCAATTATAAACTCTTTGTCCCAGATAATGCCCTTAATTTAGATACATTATTGCACACTCAAACTTGCACGGTCACATTGGACACCCGTCAGTCTACTTTCCTTCATACCTTGCTTCTTTTTCCTGCCAGCCTCCCTCCGTCTCTGTACCTCCTCTTCCTCAGTGATGGTAAAGAGTGGTTGAATCGTCAGCCGGCTGCCTCTCTTCCTCAGCTTCCACTTGTCTCTGGGTGATCCACTTCCTCCACCTCCTCTTGCTTTCCTATCCGGCATCGCCTGCCCTGTTGCAACCGCTCGAGCCCCCAGGCTAACTCACCCGAGCCCTGCCCATCCCACCCCACCCAACGGAGAAAGGGAACTGTTCCGAAGGACTTTGGAGGTCAGGGTCACCCCTAACAGCGCTCTTCTTCAGGAAGATGCAGGTGTCTTACAGATAAATACCTGCAACCATGTTAAACAAGCTACTTTAAATCTAAAAAGGTTTTCAGATGACACAAAAATAAAGTACTTTTGAGGACAGCCAAAGAAAGGCAAAAAATGATGAGTCAAGAATAAACCCAGTGCAGTGCAGAGGAAGGAATGGGAAGCAAACAAACAGAGCAGCTCAGAGGACCAGCAAGCAGAGAGAGTGAGGATGAGGATGAGCTCTGGTGGTGTGGCTTAGAAAAGAAGACTTAATCCACAAGAGTGGTTCCGCAGAGGACTGTATGAACCGCACAAGTGACTCCTGCACTCCTCAGGAGGATGCTGCATCTGCTATCGCCACATATACCCCCACCTCCCGTCTTTATAGTCCCGCCACTAGATCTCATCTGCAAATCTGCCAGGAGAATTACATCACATAGCAATTCCTTCTACTGTGCGAAGATATGCGCACACAGGGACGAGGAGGATAAAAAGAGGTTAGGAGAGTCGATAAAATATTCAGTGCAGCTCCAGTAGTGGAAGGTGAGCTGGCACAACGTAGTGGGTTTCCCTGACAACAGCAGCACATGGACCAGTGACACAGTGCAAAAGTAGGAGTTTGACAGGTGGACGTCAGAGCAAAGAAGCACAGTTGCTGATGATACCATTCGAAGACAAATAATGCAGTACTGGAGCCATTACCTGGAAGGAGTCCAGACAGCACATGGTTTATGACTCCACCCACTGTCTCCACTTAAAGAGAAATCATATTATTTTTATATGGGCCGGTTTCTGATAGCAAGTTATGCTAGATTGATGTGTGTATATTCAACCTATTCTTTTATGTTTCCACAAAACTCAGAGTGCCAACTGCTTCTGGCATATTCTCCCACACCCAAAAACAAACAAACAAATAAGCAAGCAAACTTAAAAAAAATGTAAAAAAAAATGCTGTTGTTGTCAATGCTACTGATAAAAATAATAATAATCCAAAGATAATTTTAAGAAGTATTAACTCTGGGTTCCCCAATCTGCATGTATTTTTTTTTCAGATTTTTATTCATTATTTAAAAGAAAACTAAACAAAACAAACAAAAACAACTTTGCTTTTCTTTCTACGTCACAATTATGCATTAGTTTGCTGCTACTCACGTACAATCTTAATATACAAAACTAACCTTTATATTTTACAAGGCAAAATGTGAAAAGTTTTAACGACTGTGAATACTTTATACATTAGTGAAGTCAAAATGCTTAATGGGTAGTTTGTCATTGGGGCTACTCATTTAATATCTCTTTTAAAGGAACTTTTTCCAGTAATAACAATATAAAGGAATTCAGGCCAATAGTTGCAGACTCATCTCCTCAGAGAGCATGTGCTGCACAAACACAATCATGGACGAGCAATCTGATCTTTGTTCCCACAGGGCACAGCAGTGCTGTAAGCCTACACCTGACTTTAACGTGATAGGCTCTGCAACACGCCCTTCTCACTCATATTCAGTGTTGCAATAAGGCACCAGTACGAATAGGATTTTTACATGAAAAAGGTAAATGAAGTTCATTATTGAGTGTGGATGTATTGATACTGGGATATTACAGGTAACAAAAATGTATATCTAATAAACCTACAGTGAATATGTTATAAGTAGGCAACCAGAAACTGAAAGACAGGAAGGACTAAGTGAAAGAAAGAGGAAAGCACACAAGGAAGAAAAGAGGGTTAACACAATAAAATATAAGGGGACAGAAAAGGACAGAAAGGAGCAAGTGTGTTAGGACACAAGAAAGGAAAGGAAGAAGAAAGGGCTTGAATGAGTAAAATCAGGAGGAGAAGGGAACAGAAGAACTTAGGCAAAGAGGAAAGGCAGTAAAGGAAGAAAAGAAAGAAATCTTATTCCACAAAACACAAGATGTGTCTTGTCGACATCACCAAGATGTGTCTTGTGGAATAAGACACATCTTCCTTGTGTCTTATTCCACAAGTAAGATGGAATAAGACAAATGAAGAATGAAGGGAAGGATGGATACAAAAAAGGTGTAGGACAACAAAAGAAACATAAGATGAAAAGAAGAATATATTGAAGAAAGGAAAAGGAGTTGGGGCACAAGGCAGGTAGGCAAGGCACCAGGAAGGAAGGAAATAAGAAGGGCCAAAAGGAAGCATGTTTTTATGGAAGAAAGGGAGGATGGAGAGATGCAAAGAGTGAAAACAAATATTTTCTCATTTCCCTTTTCTATACGGAGGCTATAGACCTCGACGGCCCATCTCGATTTTAACTCCCATGCTCGATGCCTTTGCTGCATGTCTTTGCCCACTTCTCTCTGCCGCCTCCCCGTCTGATTACCGTAAAAAAAAAGCCAATAGTACCCAAAAAAATATTTAAAGACAAGACAAAACAACAGAAAACAAACACAGAAATTAAATTCTATCTTGCAACTTTTAGATCCACCTCCTCTCCAACACATTTGAATCAAATAGCTGAATTTTCTCATCAGAACATCATTCAGGTTCACATACAGTCTTAAGCATATGAATGGATGGAAATGAGGCCATTACTATGATTCAGGTGTGTAGGAGAAAGGAAAGTGCAGTGGAGAAACTACACTTCCCTGGCATTAATGTATTGACTTTTAGAACTAAAACTAATTATGCTTAAGCCAACACTGAATGCCCATTCATAGCATCAGGGCGTAGGCTTTGGGTTTTCACGGTTCAATGAGTAAAAATACCACAGCTTTATGGACTCACCATATTTACAAATGCAACTAGTCCTAATCCAATTGATTTATTTTAAAACAGAGAAGAAACACATTCCTTGTTCTGCTAAATTAGCAAAGCATGAATTATCATATTTTTTATAATATGCACACCATTTATTATTCTAATACTAGACAACAATCTAACAAACAAGCTGCTCTTGGCTTTTTCAATTACTGCTTTAAACTAATGTCACCTTTGTTAGTTAGTGTGAGACATCTCCACATCATGATGCTGCCACCTGCATGTTTTTGTTTCAATAGCGTCACTATCAGGCTATCGGGGTCTTTGCAGTCAAAAATATTGAGAGATACTTTTTTTTTCTTGTAGGCAAAGACAAAGTATAGCAAACACTGTGTTGTGAGGAGTTTAATAATCCAGGAAACATACGTTTTTAAAACCTGGTATTCCTCGATACAGGAAACCAGCACATGCCTAGTTGATTGGACTTTATTTGTAATGACCAAAACAGCAAATCATTTTATTCATAGACAAATTAAGACTGTATGTGAATAAAAGGTTAGGAATACAAGTAACAGCTATACTTTCACATAAACTTAAGATCATAATGGCAAGCATATAAACCGAACAGCAAAATTTACAAAAGAAAAGATAAGACGCTTTGATTTATTGCCCTTTATTCGTTTTAACTTCTCATATTTCTCAATTTATACTTTTGACGTGTTTATTTCTGTTGCCAAAATACTGCTCTAATAGTTAAAAATAGAAATTGACTGGAAGTGATTCATGCTGTGAAATGACACGCTAATCTTCATTTGTAAATCTGTCCAAACAGAAAAAGTCATGACACAAAACACTACGTAAGACACAACAATGACAAATCCCAGTCATGGAGTCACAGCAGGTAGTACACTAACAATAGATAACAAGCACCTGCTCAATCCCTATTAGACTCAGGGGTGTGGCTACATCAGCGGCGCTGGATTCATTTTTGAGGTTGGGGGGCATAGGGTACCCTGCATAGGCAGGGCCATAAAGTGAGGGGGGCAATGGCCCCCTGCCCCCCTGTTCCTGTGCCTATGGCAGGGGTCGGCAATTCCAGGCCTCAAGGGCTGGTCTCCTGCAACTTTTAGATGTGTCTCTACTTCAACACACCTGAGTCAAATAATGAGGTCATTAGCAGGACTCTGGAGAACTTGACTGCACTTAGGAGGTGATTCAGCTATTGGATTCAAGTGTGTTGGACCAGGGAGACATCTAAGAGTTGCAGGACACCGGCCCTCGAGGACCAGGATTGCCCACCCCTGGCCTATGGGCTACATGTGGGGTGGGGGGAAAGTTTCTCTTTTATTTTCTTTCAAGTAATAAGAGATAAACATTAAACAGAACTTCTTTCCTATAAACTAAAATTCACTCACACAAGCAATTAATTATACTTTGACTAATCTTTTGCTGCAATGCTACTAATAGATGCTAAAAGAAAATAGTTACACCTGTCTAAAGAACAATTTCATTTCTCAGACGGTGGTAAGTTTATCAATGAGCCAAATTTATTTATTTTATTTTTTTTCTAAATCAAGCCTCCAGAATAACAAACCTGCGTTTATCCATTAATCCACCTGTCACACATCGAGGGAAGAAGCACTGACGGAGACCAGCTGACAAAATGTCAGCAACAGGTGTTAGTCAGGAGGAGATCACAATGTCGTTCAACAGCAAAGACAAATGAACAACTAAAGAGGCTTGAGTGGTGTGAAGAAAAGCGGCTCGAGTTAAAGTCAAGCAAAAAATAAAGTAAAGCAACCGGTTGGGTGAGTTGGTTGACAGATAATCCCATTCCCGTGACCGACCGGTGGGGAACCCGAGTTTGTTTATAAATTAGAGCTTAAATCAACGAGGGGGAAACTACCAGAGGGGCCCAAGTGGGCGCCGCGTCACAACTCAGACAGAATCTCTGCAAGTTAAAATTATTTATAGGAGTTCCGAGTCGCCTCGGCATTAGAGCTCACCTTGGGACTCCGGAGGAGAGGTGTCGCTGCCGTCCTGCTCCGCCATTTCTCCTGACGTCAGCTGAGAGGGATCAGCAGCAGCAGCAGGAACCAGAGGGACCTGATCCCTACACAGGGCTGCGGTGACTGGGGCCCCTCCCACGGACAGGTATGGGCTCATCATTCAAACTCTACCCCACCAAGAAAAATTGGGCTTCTTGGAAATAATAAATGCACATAAAAACCATTACAATTTTGCTTTTTGCGGAGAAAAATCTTTGAAATGATTTACGTTACTGCGCTTATACGCTTTCTGACATTGATTAGACATTGATCAGACGTATACACGATTTACTGTAAATGAAGAAAAATCTAAGGGACATCATCTTTACCCAGGAGGTTTGCAGACATTTTTATAAGAGAAAGGGCCAAGTGAAATAGTTCTGGATTAAACGCACAATGTATAAGGGCGCCATCTGGTGACTAGTAGAAGTGATTTCAGAAAACAATTCGAATTTAACATGGGAAAACCATGTTAAATTTCGGTTTGTTTCAGTTGTGGTTCATACAGATGATACCCAACAAACTATATTCACGGATTCAGAGGCCGGAAGCAGCCATGTTGGCAACACACTTTCCCAGCGTGCTTCTTGATATGGGCTGTAGGAAGAGTTTGAGCCCATGTCGCATGACCTCCTAACAAAATACATAACATACTGTTTGTGGTCGTAACTTTACAAAATTAGGAAACGTTTCCTGTGATGGTAAACCTCAATAATCCATGTTGCAAGTGTTTACAATTGAAGTTCGCGATAGTGCCAGCAGAGGGAGCCCTGTTCTCAATTTAGAAACATTTCATTCATCAAAACATCATTCAGTGTCTTTTGTTGCTTCGGTATCTTTGTTATTTTGGTTCTTTCATGAATTCATAAATTCGATCCATACAGTACAAGAGGGAGATGCTACAGATTTTGTTTAGAAATAAAAAAATGCTTGAGGTCATTACAGTCCAAAACATGTCGAAGACATAACACAGGGACATTGCAATTAGACACAATGAGGCCCAAATATGACAAGCACGTGTCTGTTAATTTAGTCTGCGATATTGGCAAAATGTTGTACTGTTCCTGGATGAATGGACTCTAATCTCTCTTAATATCCCTGCTTTTTAACCAGACTGTGCTGGTGAAGCCCCTTCTCTTTACCCTCAGCAAAACAGGATTTGATTGGTGCACAGAAATCTGGAGCCATGGCAACCAGCTGTTTGGCGATTTCTCAGATGGAGGAGGTGGAAGGAGGAGATTGGCCTGGCCTGTAGGTATATACTGTGATACTGGCAGACAGATAAACATGTTGTCTGACGGGGTGGGAGATGCAGAGAGCAAACGACTAGGAATAAAAAAGGTCTGTACTCATTCAGCTCCCCTGTGTTTTCATTTCAAGGGATTTGATCTGAGACTGTCAACTCCCCCAGCTGTTGTTTCACACAGATCCCCTCCAGACGAAGACGTCCCATTTCTTTCAGCTCCTCTGGTTTTATGTATGGTCTGTTTTTTTCCCTATTTTATATTTGTTTAAATTGCGTGTCTCAGAATCCCAGAACAGGATTAACTCAGTAGGCTGGTTAAGCAAAATCAATGTTCTATGAATATGGCTGTGTTCAAATGTTTTGATGAAAGGCTGATTGACCTGTCATTAACTGGAGAAAAAAAATATAGCAAAAGACCCCAAACAGAAAAATCTTGATATTTATCGCCCATGCTTGTTTTACTTTTATTCCATGTAATAAAAGGGAAGACCCTTAAAAAACATATATACATATATTTCTTTGACTTGAATTAGAGTTGGACTGCTTGCCAGACATTTCCCACCTGAGGACGCAGATCCCCTGATTAATTCTAGGGTTCTTCATTGAAGGCTGCACTCGGCTGAGGGTGTGGGCGTGGTCTGTCAGGGAATAAGCCGATTGAAGAACTGATTGATTTCTAGAGCGAGTCTCTTCATAGGGTCACATGGATTAGCTTCTATTTTGTTCACTAGGAAATCAACAAGCTTTTAGGCCTTTGAACATCAGGATAGAGATAAAATATGTTTCAAAAACAAGTGAATTGGTTGCAGGTAATCAACCAAGAATCCAGAGGAAAAAAATTCTATTTTTTACACAACATGGGTAAAAGTAAATAAAATTAAATATAGACTACAACACTAATAAAATAAGTCTTGTTTTTTTTTTTTAAACCAAGATTTATGTAGGTAACAGTATTCTGTAAATTATCTCTGTTATTGGTAAAATATTCTTCTATATGTGCACCAAAGATGTTCTCTGTTTTTATATGCGTGGTAAAAAATATCCTCTTTAATTATCTAAATAATTTGCTATAAACAGATGGCATTCAAGAGAATGATCTGAGCAGACAAAGATCCCCCAGCAGGATTCTTCCCATGTTGTCTAAACAGACTTACCCTTCCTGTGCACAAAGTCACATTCACAAACACACACACATTAAGCAGTCTCTACAAAGTGCACAGGGGTAAAACCAATCTCATTTCTTTGTGTTTTCCAACAAAACGCCAATCACAATGAAGTAAACGTCTCAAAAACAAGTAGCTCATGCTCAAAACAGGTCAGCAAGCATATGGCTCTGTGCTTGTAATGGTGTCATTAATTGTAAATCCCTGATTTAATCCTTTTACGGATGCAGAGGTATTCTAGTCAATGTTTATAGAGTGAGATCTACCAATGTATTGTTTTGATAATAAGCAAAGAGGCTATTTCAACTGTAAACCATTACATAAACATCTAAATAGTATACGTACCGACTGAGTCACCACGGCTCGTTGCAAGAATACATGACCAAATGTTTGGGTTGCCTGTCACTCAAAACTGTTGCCATTTTTGGACAACTTTCATGATGTGTCATGTGTTTCTGCAGCTGTGGCTGATTCTCCTATTCATCAGTTTGTACTCCTAGTTCCTACCCATTCATTTCATCCCAGCCTTTTTTACATTTTGTCTGTTTACAAACTATTTCATAGCTGTTTCCTTTGGTTATGTATTCCAATATTTACTGTGCTAGCGATACAAAAATCTCATGTAATATTTTATATACACCTTATTTCCATTGACACATGGTTCATGTCCGTGTTGGGTTTGATCAACTCTTGTGAAATGTGAAAGATAATGATCCCTATTCCAAACAAAGTAACTCTTAACGAACTCCTGCTAGTTAATATTGTTTTTGTCTTGCAATTCCTTACAATACACTTAAGTGGATTGTAAGAAGCTCTTGTGAGTCACTAGGCAGGTAGGAACTGAAGCATGATTTAAAATGTCCTGTAGCCAAAGTTCCTTTTTCATACCTGAAAAAAAAATCAGGTAGTATTCAAATGGAAGGATGCAAAATGACTTGGGAAAACTTGGACACACTGCCTAACTTTTAGTTCTTTAAAAATCTTGATCCTTTCTTTTTTTTTCTAACTGTACAAATATCTACAGATGGTAAGTAAGGAGTTTTCCCATTGTAAGTCAATATGTCATAAACTGTAACTATTATTGTCCTTTGGAAGATACAGTATAACCAGGGTAAAGTAGAAATTGTTTCACTGTCGGTTCAAACCTAAACAAGGTACAGTTTGTAGTTGTATGTAAACAAAAACGTTAGCTATCAAGCACAATACTCTCAAAGTTAGGAATCAAAATGGATCATGCTTCTCTTGCTGTTTGCCACTGAATGAAATGTGTTGAAATACTCAAGAAAAGAAGACAATCTCTTAAGTAAATATTCTGAAGGGAAGATTTGCAAAGACCTGGACATTTCAGGCTTGGAGTGATTTAAATCTCTGTGGAAACATGCAAAAAAGTCTGCATGCAAATGTAAACACATCTTGATTTCAGGGCCTGGAGTCTATTAAAATATTTTACAGGCCTATTATCACTTGTCTATCTCATTAAAGAAAAATCTTTGGTCAGACAAAAAGCTTAGAATTTAATCAAATTTGACGTGAACATATACGAGGCTGGTTTGGATTCATTGTTTCATTAATTTAGCATGAAAATGTGATGTCTTGTGCTCTACGTGCATTTTTATGGTTACAACTTTACTGCAAAGTGAAACGTCAGTGATTTTCAGGACTACATACAGTACTTCCCTGTTTCTGTGTGGTTCATAAAGTATCCCATCCATTCCACCATAAAATCATGAATCTACTTTAACCTGCTTTTACTAAAGTGGCTTTTAATTGGTTCTAAACACAGCAGCTGTACTAGTAAAGGTAGAGCAGAACATTATTTAGCAGACTGTGTGATGTTGAACGTGCCTACATCTTTTCATGCTTGGAGTTGAAACATTTATGTGTAGAGTAAAAAACCGAATCGGTTCATTGTAGTGAAATTAAAAGGATTTCCCTTGAGATTTCAACCAACCCCCTCAACCTCCCACCAACACACACACACACCGATATACACAGGGTCTGTAGAAGTAGAACATGTGTATGTAGTATTTATAATGTAGAGGAAAGAGGACGTCGTTTTAAGTGTTTTGCTGGAGTAAATGTCACGGTCGAGTAGAAATAGAGTAATAGAGTAAGTATCCAGATCTCGTGCTGGAAATATAACTAATACACTTTGTAAACCACAACTTCTTATTTCCTGCTACTTAGTGTTGATCTGTTCTTTAAAATGGACTTAAAACATATCAAAGTTTGTGGTTGCAATGACAAAATACATAAAGGTTGAGGGTTATTGGTTAATTTTCAAGGCACTGTATCACCGTGTGTAGCTTAAATGCATAGAATGTCTCAGAGGTACTAGACAGTAAATTGCCTGTCATGTGAATGATGAGGCAGGTCCACAGCAGCATGAAGCATCACCTCATTTATGTGATGTTGTGCGAGTTCCACAGTGGTGGACATCGATGGTTTGTCCTTCAACTGGGGACCGTTTGGAGATGTTGTCAGTGCCACTCTCCATCTCTCGCTGTTTGTCAACTCTCTCTGCTTCCCCTGTCAAAAAGCATCTTTTCAATCGTCATCCACCCGCTTCTCTGTTTCTGTCTCTGTACAGTACTGTCATGATGGATCACCTTATCTACGAGGGAGAAGATGGGGAAAACAGCCAAGTAATCTGTAGCAATAGAAAATGTAGTATTGAAGGAGAGACTGTAAACTGGAAGAGGGGAAAGGAATATATGCAAAAAATTATGAGTTCATTTGGGATATTTTGCTTGGGGATGTATCCGTTTTCTGTTTCGTTCCCGAGAAATGCTCAGCTCTGACAGTTCAGTCTGCCAGCAGCTGTCAATAAGGGCACATTTGTCCTTTCACATTATGTCATGGACCCAGACAGGCTCCAATCTTCTGCCAAATAGCTATCATCTTTTCACATCGGCTTTACCCCACTCGAGCACCATGACCGAGCGTGCTGGTTCAAAGCTCGCTGGTGTGCAGCCAGCTTACTGAAGCGAGCCCTCCGAGTGGTGAGGGAGGCTCCTGTCTTTAGCTATTCTCCTCACATTCACCTTGCAGTCCCAATTATTCAAGGCGGCACGCATGCATGAGCGCTGCCTGCCAGGCCCAGCTGTGAAAAGTGGGTCATGAAATTTAAAGGCACAAGCAGCCCCATTTCAGCGCTTGATTGTGACGGCACCAGTCTGGCACCGATCTGTGACGCATCGGTCTCACCACCCCAGTAACATTCAGCAATGTGTTTGTGTGCAGGTGAGGCCCTGTCTGTTTCGCAGGTTTTCTTCTTAAAGAATAAATCGGTAAAGATGCAAAACCATCACTTTCACATTCTCTTGGTGGGAAAATAAGTGGCCACATTTTAATGTTCTATAAATATCCATATCCACTATACACTATGCTTCTGTTTTGGTCTCTCTTTGAACATAAGACTTCAATGAACGTTTCTACCCAGCAACAGGGTACAGTAAGCCAGTAGGCTACCCCATATGGGGGGTAGACGTCTCACTGAGGAAAGCTACTCATGCACACACTGAGCAATAATGTCATACCCGGATGAGCTCTTTACAGAACCAGACAGTGTATGGGGGTGTCCTACTAATCTACTGCCAACTATAAAAATGTAATGTGCTCCTTGTGCTACAACACACTCATGTGGAAGAATATCCCATTCCTAAAGCTGCAAATGGATGCATTATGAGTATTCATGAGGACAGTAGTCTGACATTTATACCTTTAAGTATAAATAAATACTAACAGGCCAGAATCGCATTCCTCTGTAAGAAAATTGCACACACAGGATTTTTTTTTTTTTCAAACAATACACGAGTATTCTGCATTTTAAGTTTATTTTCATTATCAGCAAAAAACAAACCACACACCACATTACATTTTATAAACAGGAATACTCATTGTGGATGTACGAAATAAAAGTTCTGCTTAAAACCTGAATAGGTTATTCCTAGCATCAGTGATAAAAGCAATAGCATTAATCATTGTAAATGTATAAAAAGGAAAGTGTTTAAATTGATCAAATAATAATTAAAAAAAAAAAAAAACACACAACTTTGGGCAAAAAATATTTCCCCTCAACATGCTACTTTAAAAATTCATGCAAATGTAAAGCTTTCTAAAACAGTCACTTTCAAAACACTCTCCACATGAAATCCAATAACTTAGAAAATATCATCCTCTTGTCCCTGAACTGATCCTTGAGAGAAAATAGTTTAGATGACCTCAACAAAAACCCAAAATGTATTCCAGTTTCCATTAATGGCTTCATCTAGCAAACATACGATCTTTGTTACAAGTTATACCATTAACTGGGCCAGTACCCACTGAGAAAAAAAAGATAAAATCCAGTTTTAAACAGACAGGTTTCTTTCAAACACATTTCTCTGGCATCATTCAACAGTGAAAACGCTTTTTTTTATATATATACACAACTAAATTTTGGGAAGAACATCAAAAACAGCACCATTTAAAGTTTTCCTGGATTCTTTCCAACGTGACACTCACGTTGACGCCACAGTAATTGATCTACAAAGTCATACATCTTAGGCAAGTCAAAAAAAGATGTTTTTTGCTTAAATATAAGGTTATATTATACTCTCTATGAATCTCTGTTGTTAGCATGCAAATGGGTGTCTCTCTTATGTTTTAAGCCAACATTGTTCTGCTTTTTTCTTTAGAAGTCGATGGATCCAGTGGCAGGTGTAAGCTTGCCCTGATCTAACTGGTACATCTACTTTGAAAATTACTGAGCCCAAAGCCATAAAGCATGATTGTATCTGAGTCTACAGGTTTGTTGATGTTGTTGGTGTAATAAAAGGCCACCATCATTAATTGATACCATCACCCATTCTTTTAAACCTGGTAATATTCAGTTGCAACATTCTCTGCAAAATGCAAAGGTTTAAACGCCTTAAAGTTTGTATTCGCTTAGTTATAACCTAATAAACAGTCTGCTTTAAAATTCAGTATGAAAATTATGACTCATGACATATGACATTTTGGATGTGATACGTTTGGCACATCCTCAATTACAGAACATGACTGATTGGAGTGTTGCCTTTCAAATGGATCTAAAAAGTTACCATGCCCCTGTTTGAACAGGAGATTTTTGTGATGCTTAAACTTTTCCCACCTTTAATATGACCTTTAAGCATCTCAATAAAAGAGAACAAAAAAAAACCTTTGCATTTTAGGGAAATTTTGGTGTTTATCAAAGTACCTCTGATTAACACTAAATACAATTCAACAATTGTAGTAGGTTATTCCATGTCACAGAGAAAGCCATGGTTTATGTAGAGCTTTTAAATCATCAGAGGGATCTCGATGTCAAAAAGTGTTAATCACAAGAACACAAAATACAACTTAACAATTTTAAAGGGCAGTCGGCAAACTTTGCCAGGTCTTGATGCATGAGGGTGGTGTGATAATAAAACCCAAAGGAGCTTTTATTATCACATCCACATTATGCAATGTGGATGTGCAACCACATTATTGTTTTTTTTTTTAAAACCCAAAAATCGTAGTCTCATTTTTTTACATCACATAACTCTGGTGCTTTGATAGAGGGGTGTGAACTTTTTACAACCAATCTACTACTGGATGTTGGCTTCAGGGTTTGACCTCACGACATTTACCCTTCAGCTGTTGGTAGCTGAGGCTTGCTGCTGACAAAAATCGGAACTCATCCTGAATGTCCTTAAAGGCAACATTTAAGAAAAAAACATGTTAGCAGAGGTAAATGAAGCCAATGAGGAAAAACCTACAATGTTGGAGCATAAATGGTCACATCAGCCCTCAGACGGAGCACGAAGAACACGATCAATGAAAGGCTGCCAATCATACAGGTTTTTGCAGTCTCAAACAGAGAACTGCAACACCCATCATGCCTTGCTGAGATGAAAAGTACAACATTAAATAACTAGCAAAAAAATTGGTAGTGTTTTGTTAAATATGTCGCCACTCCATTCAGAGGTTTTACATAAAACAATGGACTGAACAGATTCATTATGTATAATTATAATGCTCTTAAAAATCAAAAGAACAGCTCTCCTTCACATCTGATAGCACTGACGTAATGTGGACAAAAAAGGTTGACGAGAAAAAATGGCTGAAAACCATTGATGAACAATAAATGACCACTTTTTTTTTTTTTGACGTAACAGCAGACACGCCAGTAAAAGAAGAAAAAAAATGTAATAATGAAGAATTGTGTTCTTATAGAGCTTCAGTTAATTGTGCACCTATAGTATTTTTTTTTTACCACCTCCTTTGATTAATTTTGTTCTTGTTTTGTTTTGAAGGTTGTTTTTTTTTATTCTTTGGAAGGTTGGTCTTAAAAAAGTGTGAACTGAACATGTAGATTTAGGTGGTGATATTCTTGTTATAAACATACTAGCAGTCTGGGCACATTTCTGGTCTTGACATTTTATCCATCACTCAAAACACACACTGTTTTTTCTTTATTTTCTTTTTTTTTTTGCGTAAGTAACTGTCAACAGTCTTATGTTATCATGACTTGTAATCCTCTGTGCTTTAAAATGAATGTCTGGTGCCAGATTATGAATATTGTGGTGAATGTTGACAGATTGCGGGGTGTTTCCTAGAGTTTTGATAAACAATTCTGTAATATGACAGTTTATGTTGGGTGAGTAAAGTAGGTGAAGCTGTAGTGACATAGTTTATGGTTGGTAGATACTGGACAAGTAAGCCATTATAGGCCCTTCTTGGTCGGAGCGCTGAGTTTCCTCATCCCCCTTATCCTGCACAGCAACTCACTGACAAAGTTCTGAAGAAAAAAAGTAAAACAAAGTTAGACTGTTCAGAGATGCACATTAAATTGACTAAGGAGTCATTTAAATGCTTCCATGAAAATTAATTGTTCAGTGCTGGTTGGACTTCGCAAAGCAAATCAGACAATTCCTCATTTTGATTAGTAGATAACTGCCAAATTTCCCAAAATAAGTAGCTAAAAGTCATTTTCAGATGCACAAGAATCAACATTATCTGTGCACTTTAATGGACTACCAAGGTAGACAAGCTAAATGAGCTAAAATTAATTGATCAAACATTAACTTATTATTAAATATTAAGACATTTTTCTCAAAAGAAACAAAAAAATATCTAGAAAACAGCTAAAGGATCCTATGCAAAGCCAATGCAGAAGGAATCAAAAACACCAAATACATGTTTTGTTTTCATGGTGTTTCAGAACGTAGGAGCATGTACAGTAAGTCTAGATTTGAAACCCTGTGAGTGTTTGATGAAATTAGCTTTTTGTGAAGTGCATAATTTTGTAAGGAACAAAGTAAAACTAGATCCTAAGTAAAGATTATTGTGACATGCACTCTCAGAATCAAGCAAGAGGTTATATCAAGGTCTGGTTTCAGGATTAACTACCTTATTATACAGGACAGTGCTCATGATCCAATTCCAGATGTCTCCCCCTTCCTACCTGCATTCATCTTTTACCCAGCAGGGTGTTTTTTCATTTAACCCAAACAACCCTCTCTGCCTCATCACTCCCCCTCTCACCTCATGTCTTTAATCTCCTGCTATCATCCCCACTCTGCCTTCAAGAAGCAATCTCACAGTCCTTTCACCTTTCGTTCACATTCATCTTGTATATCAATTACCCCCTGTCTTTCACTTCTTATTTCCACTTGACTGAGAGGAAGGATTGCTGTGTGCACCATTTTTAATCCTGAGAGTGAGTAGGTACAGCCGAAATGTTACGGAAAACACATTTAAACTCTGCCCCAACGGGTATAGAATTGTTTTGAGCATCAAACATTGGTTTTAGGGTTTACAGTAAAACTAAATATAGCTAATGGGTTTTTAAAAATTAGTACGCTTATGGAGGTATGTAGTTGAAGGTGTATATGTTGCATATCTCAACAACCGTTACTGTAGCTAAACAGCAATGACCTTGTAATAAAACCACACAGTGATGATGACAGATGGGGGAAAATTTACCATGTGTGGAATTAATGTGATTGGTTTTTAAAAGCTTTAATCATGCAAATAGCCTAATGCAACCTCATCTAAACCCAGACTCTTATCTCTCTGAACACGTCAGTGTGAATACTGCAAGTAATGAATATTATGAAGTCCCATATCAGGTAGCTTATTTGTGCTTGTGCACACACAGTTAATTAGGTATTCATTAGCATACTAGAACATGGTGGGTGCAGGCTTTGGCTCTAATGGTTTTTGTGCTCCAAAGAAGCTCACCTCTGTGGGTTTGTAGCAGTCTGTTAGGGATTCCTGTGAAAAGAAGAAGGCGAAAACAGTTAGGAGGAAATGACTTACCGCTGTTTTTAAAACCTCAGCAGACTCTGCACTTTTAACTTTTCTTAACAGAAACTCATATTCTCCATTGGTTGTTGGAGTCTAGCCTTTAGTCATATGAGCACATATGTATTTAAGTAAATGTTCAAAAAGTTCTGAGATTTTAAGAATAAATAGCTAATTAGCAGACTTGAGGAATGTTCACAAGTTATGTCTCAAGTTAAGTCTCAAGTCTAAGGAAAATTTCAAACTTTGCTTAGACAAGAAAGTAAAGTTTACACAAAGCCTTACACAGCAACTCTTGAAACAAACTAATAATATCCACGTTTTATCTATGGGTATTTAATTTATTACAACGTTTATTTTTACCAACAGCCTTTATATTCACATGATATTAACAGTTATGTCTTTACTGAATATCCAAACTGTTTAAGACCCAATCAACCACCACATCTCTATAAAGAACTTCTCATTCGCTCTGTGACCAATCATCTCTGCTAAAGACTTGTAGATACACACAACCACATACACACACACACTTTTACCTGTAGTTTGCTGGCTCTCTCATCATCACTGTTAACCTCCAACAAGTCATCGATGTCAATCTCTACCTCTGGCATCTCGTCCTCCTGAAACACAAGAGAACCCTTTGTTAGAGAACAGATGAAAAGGCTTTAAATGCGCAGATAAGAAAGTAGAACATTTAATTTAAAAAAAAAAATGCAGCTGGAATATATGTGTTGGCAAGAGGCTTATAAACACAAAAACCACTCTGTGTGCCCGCCTGCTAGGGACATACAGTACATCATTTGGAAATGTCATTGTGCCGGGGTTGGGCCGTTCAGCGGCTCTGCGGTTGGAGTGCTGCCTTCAGCTCAACACCACATCAAAGCCCCAATGGTTCATTTTATTTCGCCACAAGGTTTTTGCAGAGGAAGCAAGCAGGGAGGATAAACCTTTCCCTCCCAGACACCGCATGACGTGTTCTACAAATGCTGTCCTTTTGGGAGGCATCGAGCTAAGGCTCTTAAAGGAACTGAGCCTGAGAATCCAGTTATTTTTCCACCTTTGTTTGCTTGACATTTACAACAAACACTTAAGCATCTGCTGCTGTCAAACAAGTCAACGGAGATATTTGATCACCTTCTGCTATCTTCCAAGTGGGTGGTCAGGTTTTTGTGAGCAACCCAGGTAAAACTCTCTGGGGTTATTTTTTGCACATTGTTCTCTTCATTACTTTGAAACAAAACCTCTGTGCTCAGAATATGCTCAACTTACTGAAAGCATTATTTCTTCTTTAATGCATCACCTCACTGAAGATTTACTAAACATTTTGAACAATTGTGTTTGTAAATTTTTCGAATGCTCATTTATTTTCTTTAGATTTGATGAGAACATATTCATTATATATTTTTTCTATTCTGCTGTTTGACATTTAAATCCATTTGCCAAAAGAAAAAATGTTTTTTTTAAGCTGAAAGGCCATATTTCCATCTTTGTTTCACAAAGATTAAAATGAACCCCCTTACTGAAGCCCAGAAGGTTCAATCTAACGTACAGCGGGACGGGAATGTTGCTCACAGCTACTTGCTAACCATCGTTTCATAACAATGCCTGTGAGATAATTTCTCATCTCTACTGCTAACACAGCAACAGGGATGTTATCCAAGGCTTATGTGTATGTGTGTGTGTCTATCATATAGCCAGGAGCACAGCATGGTATTAAGACAAAGAGCATTAAAGCAGGGATGATATTAGCTCCCAGAATTATAGTCAGTCGGCTTCCTTCTGTGTGGGCAGGGTAATAAGAACACACTGAAATCAGTGCAAACCATAACCACTCAAGTAACAATGCAAAAAACATGTATTCTTAAAGTCTAATGCTAAAATCTCGCAAATGCAAATTAATATGACAGAACTGTTGACGAGAAAAGAAGTAAGCCTGTGGAGCAAATCTCCATAAAACTTGGGTTTAATGGTTAATAGATTAAATATCAGTTGAAACCAGATTTTTGCGTACACTGCATTATTTTTTTTGTCATTGTCTGACATAAAATTCTCTACTTTGCCCTAGTCTTTGTCTAAAATTATTTGTTTGCTAAATGCCAGATTAATAAGAGTTGATTTTGTTTTTGCATTTTTATATGTTTTATATAAAACATGAAGTTTACTTATGTTTTCTTAGTACTTGGTAAATTTAACTTTTAAAACATGTTTGATATCCTTTGGCAAGCTTCTTGCAGTAGTTTGCTGGAATGTTGGACCATTCCTCCAGGTGAGCTGCTGTAACTGAGTCAGCTTTGGATCCCACCTTCCTCACATATAACTTTTCAACTCTGAGACAAAAGGGGGCTCTTCGCCACTCCAAAATATTGACTTTATTGTCCTTACATCATTTTGTAACTATTCTGGCTACTAGGGTCATTGTCCCTTTGGAAGACTTATTTAGACCCAAGTTCTTGTCTGATGTTTTTCCATATTTCCATATACGTAATATTTTCAAGGTTGCACATGTGTACTATTTATACCAAACAGCAGCTATTGGTGTTAAATTACGTATAACTAGTCTCAGTCAAGACAATCCAAGCAAAGAGATGTAATGTAGAAATAAAAAACTCTGCCCTTGTAACCGACTTTGGTCTGGACATTTAAGTTAATATTAAACAAAACTATTTCCATTCATAGTTCAGGCCTTTGAGAAACAATCGGGGAAGATCTTTCTTAAACTACGGTAAATCGTCTCATAGGTTTTTAATTGAATTAAGCTTTGAACTTCTACTGGTTCAATTTCTTGCCAGAAGATAAACCTTTACCCCGGCCAGAAGTGTTCTGCAGCTCTAACAGGTTTCCTTCCAGGATTGCCCTCCTGCTATCTTTCTGTCAACTCAGTCCATTATCTAAATCCGACAGATGATCTAAAGTGAGTTGATGACTCCACAAAGTTTCTCCCTTGGAGTTTGAGGGCAGGAAGCAAAGGTCAGTCCCCTCAGTCTTTCTCTCCATCAGTCTGTGGGGTCATCACTCACTCACTGACTTCTGTGAGAGTCTGATTGTTTCACTTGTCAGCAGGCAGTCCATCACCCTACATCCCTGTGAATGGTGATGACATCACACATGGCTGGAGTGTGAAGCATGACCGCGAGCTACATAAAAAATCTTGATATTCAAAAAAGCTGTTACAGGAAGACATTGAACATATTTAGTCCTTCACAATGGAGTGTGGGTAATTATAATAGTCTGAACCCATACAACTACTCCCAATTAGATCATTTCCAGTCCCTGCAACAGGTAAAGTTAATAGTAACTGCAGACAACACAAGTTAATTAGCTATGCAAACGTTTTAAAATGAAGAAACAATTGATAAAAGTGCACTTTCCTTTTTTGCTACACATAGAGGTAGCAGTTGGTTGTTTTTTTTGCATTTGCATTTGCAAATGAGAGAAATAATGATGAAAGACATGGTGTGTTCAGAGGACATGTGCACAAGGAGCAGTGTTTTTTGTAATCAAGGCAACTTTGTGAAGACTGTGGGTGAGAACCAGCAAAGAACTGAAAGCCCGATAGAAAAACACAAAGCTGGACTGTCAGCCTGTGAGCCTGGCAATGTGCGCAGACAGCTGAGAGCACATCTGTGTCAGGCTTGTTTTCACCGTCAGCTCAGCAGCCGGCAGCGTTTTCAGTCTGGTTCAGCTGCGGTGAGGTGAATCTAAGCTAATGCGAGCAGCCCAACCCTGTGAGTCAACACAAACTCCATTTAGACTTTATTCAAACAGTATCTATGAACAAAGGTGTGAGCAATTGCTTTACTTGAATGAATGATTCACTGACATCCCTATTCATAGCCCTCTTACATGAACCAGACTGGCTGGTTTCATATAATTGCAGTTCTAAAGTAGATGATTATCCACCAGCTAATACAGTCATGTTGATGGTTTCAGTCCATAAATATCCCCAGGTCAAATGGACTGTCTTTATTTCATCAGCTTATTAAATATTATGTTTTTATTATTATTAAAAACATAATTAATAAGCATAAATAAAATAGATACGCCTGTCTTCAGTGACGTAGTTGTTATATGAGGAAATGTTGTTTGTCACTGTGGATTCAAGATTTTATTTTTTAATCTTTCTGCAGGTGTAGAAGCAGACTTCTAGAGTGTCCTCTTGTTTTCTCTTTCTGCATCTTTACATTTTCACTTTTAACCCCACCTCACTCCCTTTCTTCTTCTGAAAGTGGTTGCTCTGTCACATACACTCCCAGAAAAAAACAAAACAAAACAAAACATAGAAGTTTGTGGCTCTGACTTTACAAATACGAGCAAAGTTCAAGAGGCATGAATACTTTTTCACCTCATTGAAGGTAAAAGGCAAGAAAAAAAGGAAGAGAATGTGGTCCAAAAGAAGCAAACATACGGAACCTAATATTAAATCCTAAAACTGTGATTGGTACAGAACACACAGAGAAGCAAAACAACAGTTGGTAAAAGCTACAAGATTAACTAGAATAAGAAAGACATACAACTCAGATACAGTGAGCACCGATAAGTGGGTCATTGTGATGATGACGATGATGATGAGGCGAAGGAAGAGGAGGATTGTGCAACGCTGTAAAATCTCCCAGCTCAACTTTCTTCCTCTATCTTCTGCCACACTGTGTCACATCAAAGTGCCGGGGAGCTCAAGGTGGGCTGAAATCATCCCCTGAAATTAAGTTATTAAGTGTGGAGGAAGTAAAAACACAGAGAATTGACAGTGTGTGATGGGAAAATTACTCTGAAGATTCAAAATGAGGGAGACAGACAAACACTACAAGGAGTTCGGAAGAGGAGAGAGACTTTGCCAAGGTTACTGTTAAGGCCCTCGTGGATTACGTGGCTCTTGGCCCTCCCCCACTTTCAAACACCTCCCTGTTGTCGTTTGGTGCAGCAGTTTGCTGAAACCATAGAGCACGAAGGATGTGACTTTACTGGGTGATGCTAGCAGCTGCAGTCACAGCTCTTTCTCACGCTGATTCAGCTACTCCAGAGGACACTACATCAAATAGGAGAACTGCTAGAAAACAGAGGATTGGGGCAGAAAAATCCGAAAATTAACGTTGAAAATATAATTAATTAGCACGACAGTGACCCTCTAAACTTCTGTATGCATAAAATTCAAAGCATTTACCCCTGACTGTGAACTATTAGTGTAGTAATGACACTGTTTTCAAGTGGATCTCTAGTATTATCTTTTACATAAAGCATTTCTGTTTTGTGCGCTGTTGCCACTGACATTTATATACACTATTTCATAAAGTTCCTACTGTCTGACATCAAGTTAGACTGCTTAGTCAGTCAATCACCGGTTGAGATAAAGCTCCCAACAATTAAACCATTTCTCTCTCCTACTTTTTACTTTTTATTAGAATAGAAAGTATGCCTATGTCAGTTCTTTTGTTTCAAACTTCCAGTCAGTTGAGATGGCTGCTCATACTGAGGCAGGTTCTTCCTGTGTATGGGGAGTTTTTACTACCTACTGTCGCTACCTGCTTGCTCAGTATGAGGAATTTATGTAAAGTCAGTGACTTAATACAAGTGATTGTTTACTGTCGTTCCGTGCTGAAAGACAGTATGGCTTGTTAAACTAATTTTCAATAATGAACTGAACTTAATGAACTTCGTTAACTAGGATCAGTTGGAATGGACACGTTTTTGAATTTTTTTGCAATGTCCCTTGAGACGGCATGTTGTGAATTGGCATTATATAAATAAACTAAATTAAAGTTGAACTAAACATTTCCTGTTTTAGGACAGCAAGAATCATCAAAAATATTTTGATTGGAGAAGTTCCAGAATGAGGTTTTTTAGAGAACCTTTAATTCCTTTCTTCATATCTTTATGCATGTATTTTATTGTGCATGTAAATATCTGGTTTCACTTTTTTGTTTCTTTAGCTGTTGATTGTTTTCCTGTGTCTACTCCCACTAGTGATTCTCTAATACACCACTGTATTCTATCATTATTTTCTTCACTGTATTAGCTGGGTAAAGGTACAAGCCTTATATATAAAGCAAATGGACTGTTCTTCCATTACTCAATGTGCAGCAGATATAAAATCAGGCTAAACATGTTGGAATTGTGCATATTCTAACTAGATTCTACTGTCAAGCTGATCACATTACATTCATAACTTGAGTAAACACAGCATGCACTCTACTAAGCTTTTATTAAACTATTTTCTGTATGAGCTCAGGGGTAGTTTGATGGATGTTTCACAATCTATAGTTAATTATTCTTAGTGTCTTCTATGTTGTAACTAATACCCCTCTTGAAGCTCTTCATAAACAGCTTCCACCAGCAGCTCACATCTACACACAGTGACATGCTGTTGCTAGACAGAATCACCTCTGGTTAAAATCCTTGTATATACTTGAGAGTTAAATATTCCTATTTCATTCTCAATCAGGAATATATCAGACCTGGATATGTAAGGCAGATAGATATAATGTTACTGTACTCGAAATCCAGGCAGTTCTTCCCTGAGGCAAATCAATCGACAGCTGAAGCCAATGCAGACCTTTGCCCTCAACACAAAGCGAATGCTCAGCATGAAAACATAGATAGCATTGAGGTCAAAAGCAGCCAGCCATCCAGCAAACAGAACAGAGTGCTAAAGAATGTATTTAAATGAAAGGTTTCTCCGTTTTTGAAAACTGTAATGTAGGTGAGAATAAACCAAACTAGCTGGAAATAAGATCCAGATTTGTTTGAAAAATGAAAGCGCTTCCTTACTGAACCCATACAATTTAGTTTTTGCATGAGTCATTTTGCACATGCAAAGGTGGATAAACAACAAATGCACTCTTGAATAGGAGCTCATCCGCCTGGCTTTTGAGAGTCAAAACAATCATCAGCCTCTTTCTCTTTGCTGCAAATGCAGATGCTGTTTTGCATCTCCTCCTCCGAGCTCGGAGTGCACAGAGTGCAAGTCAATGTTTTTATACAGCCTGACAGAGAAACCAGTAGTTAACCAGATCTAGTAGGGATGAGGATAAAATGACTGAGAAATGAACTGATTTTAAAAGCGAATTATCAATCAATCAATCAAGTTTATAGTACATTTCACCAACAAAGAAGTTCAAAGTGCTTTACATCATAAAAACACAAAAATCAACAATAAGAACAGGCAATTGTCAGGATTTCATTCATCGATATTAACTTAATCCAGGCATGTCTTGGCTGAAACAGCCGACACAATAATATCTATTCCTCAGCAGCATACAGAATTACATTTCATTGTGCTACAGGTCACTATTTGATTGGTTGATATCTCTTTGATTGAAATCCACATGGAGAGAGTGAGCATGCCGGAAGGAGGATCACAAAGTAGAAGTGCAGAAGCGTGAAGTCAGTTGAGGTGGACGAGTGCAGACAGTGAAAGGAGGACAGAAAAATTTAGCACAAGCAAAACCGAGCAACCAATAAACACGCCATAACCTTTGTGCTCGGTGTTGATTTTTGAAATTGACACTCGGTGCTGCCAGTGTGTCTCAGCAGCTGGTGGATTTCTGCTGGCTGACAGGGCTCCTTGTCAACACCTCTGATTTGTTTAGCAGCAGATGCACATGTGTGTGTGTGTGGGTGTGTATGCATGCGTTTGTGTGCAAGTGAAATGTGTGGACGTGTGCTCAGACACAGACACTCGGCGAGTGTCTATTTTTATCCATCATATCTAAATTTCCAAGCATGGATATTGTAAACAGAAGACTGACCTTTCTTCATTTCTGAGTGCATGGATCAGTCAGTGCAGCAGTAATCATTTAATTAATGGCTTCAATTCTGATAACCAGAGATGTATGTGGAGTTCACAGTGACTTGCAGAAGCCCTTGCCCATGGAACCTTTCCAGCATTTTGTCCAGATACTTCAAAGGATTTTTATTTAAGTGATAAACCAACACAAAGTAGCACATAATTGTGAAGTGGAAGGAAAATGACTCCTGGTTGCATTTTCTTCCATCAAGACACATCTGCAGTGCAGACTAAGGCCTTCTTATGTTTTTTCTTTGCCAAGCTAAGCAAGCTAAGGTAGATACAAAATGTAAGCAAACAGCAATATTCAAGTTTTCCCAAAACTCTCATTTAATATGATTGATTTAGCTTCCCTAGCTTCCCACCACATACGACATGTAGACCAAGTAACTCAGCTTTGGTCTCTCTGAGTCAGAGCATATCCTTCAACATGTTTATTGTCTCCCCTACATTGCTCCTTAAACTGGCCTGAAGAGGTTCACAGGACCTCTTCAGGTCTTCTTTCAGCAATACCTTTCTTCTTGCCACTCTCTAACAAAGGCCAGATTTGTTGAGTGTCAACAGATAATCCACCTGAATTATGGTTCTCTGTAGGCACTCCAGAGTTATCAGGGGTCTGTGGGCTGATTTTCTGATTGAAAAGAACATTGCAGCCGCTGTCGATTTTGGATGAATTAACTGTACATCATGCGAAATGTTCAAAGCTTGAGATGTTGTTTTATAATTGCATCTTTTTTTCGTTGAGGTTGCAATGTCACAAAGTGAGAAAAATCTTTATTAGTATGAGTGCTTTGCAAGACACTGAGCTTGCTTGTTTGTTGGGTGCTCATAGCATGATGCATTAAGTAACTCAGTATGTAAAGTAATACTCCTGTCAATGAGTACCGATGTGTGTTTTCCCAGGCATGCTATTGAACCGGTCTAATGACTTGGGCTTGAATTCTACTCCTCTGGTTCTATGTGAGGCTCACGTGGTTGCTCTTGTTCCTCGGCAAAAAACACATGACAGGCACAGGGGAGGAAAAATCTTCCCGTCTGACTTGTCAGATGGTAAGCAGTGAGAGACCGAACGATGAAAGACATTTCATCTTGAAAGGCAGAAATCTAAGACAGATTTCTGCCCTTGAAGTGATACTTGAAGGTTAGAAATCAGCAACAAAATGCACATGTCTTTGTTCTGTACACATATTCATGAACACAAAAATCACCTGAAAGTATTGTTTACACAAAATGCAGTTTCATACCTGCATACCTCATATAATCCATGGACAACAGCAACGGTAGTCAGAAGCAATGGTATCAACCACAAGAAGATGCTTCAACTCAGGAGATTGTTTTTGCTCCATTTGCTCTGAACATGTACACTGACCAGTCAAATCACTGTCATGCTCATCAGTTTATGAAAAGTCCATCTGTTAAAGAGTAGACCAGTATCTTCAGCCTAAAAAAGGCCACATGGCCTCATACAAACCCACAGACAGTAAAAGCCTGAGGGCAGAAGCCTTGTATATCAACAGACCCTGAACTGGCACAGCCACTGAAAAGTAGGGCATTTCTTCCACTCATTTGCATCTCGAAGGCATACGCATGACACAACATGCAGAATGCAAGTGTATAATGGATTTACTGCTGTCCAGTAAGAGTTTATGTCTCGCATTATCTTCATTGATTGCTCTTAGACAGACAGATCCATCAGTCCGCTGACACATTCTGCCTTTTAATCACCTAAACTGGACCTCAGCATTAGCAGGCACTCAATTAGAGTCCACCTCATCTATTAAAGAAGAGAAAGAGTGTGGTGGTGGGTCAGTAGTCACAAACCGACAAGGAGTTTTGTCTTCTTTTGTTAAATTAGCATACACAGTTAACACATAGGGGCTGATGAAAAAATCCCATTCTGGACACAGGAGCAAGTCAAAATGAGCTGTAGACTAGGGGTGCCCAAGTCCAGTCCCTGAAATCTATCCTGCAACTGCAAGATGCCTTCCTTCTCCTATACACCTGAATCAAACAACTCATCAACAACTTTTAGCACTGGAGAACCCAGCTAAAAGGGCCGGTCATTTGATTGAGGCACGTAGAAGCAGGAGTACATCTAAAAGCTGCAGATAAAAAATCTTGAGGACTGGATTTGAGCACCCCTGCTTTGTGATCCTGTACTACTTGAATATTGATTAAACAAGCAAGATGATTTCAATATTTGCAAAGGTCTTAAAAGTGTGACACACTCTGAACAGCAAATTGCATTGCTAATGGAATCCGTTTAGCTTATTTTATCACATTTCTGCCTCAACAAACAACCTGACTTCACTAACAAACTCAAGCCCCTATATCATAGTCCCCAATGTACTATCAGGTTTTCTTATGAAACTGATACAGTGGATGACCTTTCAGCAAGAACAGCATAGTCACCTCTACTTGTATCTAACACACACATGCTTAAAGAACACTACCGAAACCAATTTGGGTTTCAGCATAGAGGTATTTACAACAGTGGTTGGAATGTGACGTCCTGCTTACGGTCATGTACATAAAGATCACTAGTATGTAGTAACAGCCACCTGCTCAAACACTAGAGGAGATGATAGACAGCTTTAACAATGCACTGAAAGTACAACTTGTCGACATCATCAGGGTCTGCTTTCACTACCAGCTTTTATTGAAATCCTTCCAAATCTCAGTTCAGCTCAGGCTAATAATGCTCTGGTTATTGGAGACCAGTTGGAGAGCCGGGGGGGATCATCATGGGATATTATCTTATTGGCTAAGTGAATAGATATGAAGAGATGTCCTACTGGTGTATGGATGTACACACTATATGGAAAGAGGTCAAATGAACAGGATATCATGCAAGAGAAAAAATCTGGAAATATATTGGCTCATAATTAATCTAAAATTCAATTTGCATTAACTACATTCTGCTGATGGAAATCTGACATGCAGCCAAGAACTCAGTCAGCTTTGAACTGTTCAGCCATTGCAGTTGGAAACAAGGCTTCAGCTTATTTTAGCTTGAATAAGAACCACACCAGAGAAATAAGCAGGGCTATAAAGAGAGGGAGAAGCTCACAAACAAGATGACAGACATGAAAAGGCATCGGTCTGTGTTAGAGGGCTCCTGTAAATGCAACACTTATGGCATTTTCAGGATGAGGGAGGTAGAAATTAGGAGCTTCGCACACATGGAGAGTTTATTAACCTCATGTGTGGAAAATATTTGCATTGCAATGCTCTCTCTTATTGCAGAAGGGAAGGTATCAAAACCTGTTCTGGCAGTTAGTGTCGTACAGTGATTTTTGCCTGAACTTATTTTCAGTACACAATGAACAAACCACTTGATATTTTGGCACGCTTTGTTTTGACAAAGCAGCAATCTTTAAAGGATTGTATTAGGAGTGTATCTGATAGACCAAAATAAAACTCAGCGCAATGGCCAAGTGAAAAAAAATAAATAAATAATTGATTTTCTTTGTTTTTGTTGTTTTGTTGTTTGCGTTACTATTCAGTCCTTTGGGGCATGTCTCTACCTGTAAACCATTCTGACATGAATATGCTTTGATTTGACTCATTCCAGTAGCTTTGGATTATGTTGAGTCCTTGTTCTGCTGGAAGGTGAACTGGAGTCTCATCTGTTTTGCAGCCTTTAACGGCTTCTCTTTCAGGATTGCCATGTTTTTAGCAACATCCATCTTCCAATTAAAAATTACCAGCTTCCCGTGCCTGCAGAAGAAAAGCGTCCCCACACCATCCTTCAATGTGGGGATGTTGTTTTCAGACTTCAGTGTTCTTTTCTACATTATTATGGCAAACTATTAATCCCTTAAATGGCTTTTGTGCTCCTCGGCTTTTGTGATTCTTTTTACTGGTCCATGTTTTTTAAAACCTGTGAAGCTTTTGGAAGAAAACCTTCACTGAGTAAACAGGTGATTTCTGAAGGCAATGGGTTCAGAAATCACTGGTTCGCATTTCACAGTATCAGACACAATATTTTCTTTTTGATATACAATTAAGCTCTAATTTATGTACCTTCGTCACATAAAATCCCAATAATTCAAGGTGTGTGTACCCTGCTCCACCCTGTTCTTTTGATAACCTCTCAGTGGTATAATCTCTGTGTGGACCATTGATAGTTGGAGTGATCCACGCATATATAAATACATGCCTGACTCGAAGTGACAGACATATTGTGTATGAACATGTGAGTTTGTGCAGACCCTTGGCATTAGGGAGGGAGTTGCGAGCCAGAAGAGGTGATTGGCTGGGGAGGAGAGTCACAGCATCAGCACATCTTTTAACCCAGTGCCCTTCTTTCCATCTTCTCAACACCCCCACATGGCTCTGCATGGCAGCATAGTGTATGTGGGAAACAGGAGAGTTTATTGGGAGGGGGATTTGCTGCTATCCGGACCCCCGACTCTCTCTCTCTCTCTCTCTCTCTCTTTCTTTCTCCACATGCGCACACAAGGCCTCCCCTCCCCCTTTTTAAAGTGTTAAAGAATGCGACGTGCAGACGTGCGAACGCACAGTAATTGGGGTGGCCAATATAAGGCGCAGGGACAGATGCACCGCAGAAAAGTGCATATAGGTTAAAAGGGCTAAAACCGTCGCCACATAAACGTCAAACGACTGAACTGAGACGCACGCGCCATCTCATAAACCTACAACAAACCGAGCAGCTGGGGGTTTGCTTTAAAGGATATTGATGAATGGGCTGTTATTAGTGCCATTTACGAGACATTATACGGTCTATGTAAATAGATGAACACAGTATTCCCTTTTCGCAGCTGCAAGCTTCTTTGGAGGTGGGGGGCGACCGGTGCGTAAAAGGACAACCATGCGGTTTCTCTGCTGCTGCTGCTTTTCCTCCCCGGCCCATGCATCCCTTGCTCAATGACAGAGACAGATATAACAAATAAAACTCTCGGAGCTGCAAAAGGCACACATAGATGTCTGACAGCCTCAGTATCTATGACGCAAAGGAAAATGAGAAAGTCAAGCTCCTTGATGCGAAAAGTTGACGTGTTATATTGTTGTGATTTTGAGTTTCCATGTGTAAAACAGATGACTTGCAGCTCAGATTGACTGACACTACAATCAAAAAATGACACAAAAACATGTACAAAGTAACCTGCATTATTTATCCCAGCTGATAGAGGGTGGCCCGTCCTTTACTCACCTCACAGTCATACAACTTGCTGAGCTCCTCGATGATCCATTCCTCCAGCACGAGTCTCTTCCGCAGCTCCTTCCTGTCGTACTTGACCGTCACTTTCCCCTGCTTCTTCTGGACCGGGTCCTCACCGTTGATAGGGCCGGAGCTCACGCAGCCTACACCGGGCGCACCTTGGAAGAAGACGCGACTTCCTGCGGTGGGCAGAGGGGCACTGGTTTCGGTGCTGGCGGCCGACATAGCGGGATGAGAGGGTTTGTTGCTTGGATAAATGTGTTAATGAAGTGGACAGGACGGGGGGGGAGAGAAAGACTGCGGAGCTGCACGACAGACAGGAGAATGTGCAGCAGCTTTTAAACAGTTGCTATTTAAAGCGCAGCGCCGTAGAAAGCCGAGAGGGCGGAGCGAGCGCTGCAAGAAATGCTGGATGGCAGACGTTGGGTTTGAGGTGAAATAAAAAATAATGACTCCAAATAAAAAAAGAAATAGTGGAATATGGAGATGACAATGGAACAGAAACGCAAAGGAGTTTAATTTACTACAGGAACGTCGCATTGGCAGGTGTCGGTGTTTAAAAATGAACATATTCAAAAATAAGTCCGGTTAACAGACATAAATCGTTTTTTGCAGTGAATCTTTCGATTTCCCTCAATGGCTTTTCTTAGCGCATCAGCGCTAAAGACAGTTGCGCCATCAAGAGGTGGTAAGGAGAACAATTTACTTCCCAATTCAGACGATCCTTTTATTTACAGATGCATATGTCAATGGGCACCGAAAAGTTTATTCCAACAATTCAGTTCAAAATCTGAAACTCAGATCTGTAACACAGAGTGATCTATATTACAAGTTTTTGACTTGCAGCTCATGAAAACTCGAAAGCATAATGAAATTCAGGACATTCTATTTTAGATTTTGCCGCCCCAGAAGATTATTAGTGCCAAAAATAGTTGGTCAAGTGTTCTTGTTTGTAGCTACAAACAAACAAAGTCTCAGTATCCTTATTTACATTCTTCTCATTTAGAGGAAAAACAAAACTTGGCGAAAGAATTTTTGCGCCATCTATTGTCCGAATTAATCCATAACGCTATGATAGATCAGGTTTTGTTATTGTTTGAACTGTTCGTCACTGAGAGATCTTTCAATAAGTTTTCCTTAATTAAATCAGATCTTAATGGTGCTGGGTCAAAATAGATACACTCCTCATTTTTGGAACTGAACGTAAAAAAAAATTAGTTAACATTCAGGAATGGTATAAATCTGGTCAACTAGTAAAGGTGATTGACCCTTATTGGAATTTTCACAGATGGACTTTCAAGAAAGATGGAGATAAATTAAACATTTTCTTAAAATACATAATGTATGTATTTATCTATTACTAAATCTTTTGTTTTCATTTTGTTCTAAATACCACAAATCTTTTCTCAAAACCAGAGTTGGGTGCGTTCCATAAACGACACTTATTCAAAGAGTGTTGTTCAAAAAGCTAGAATTTCTTTCCAATACAATTCAGTTTATTTATATACTACCAATTCACAATAAATATCTCAAGGCCCTTTTACAAAAAACCCAAATCAAGTAGATTCAATTCAATTCAATCACACTGACAGATTCAAATGCAGTTGCATTTGAATTTGAACACATCTCTTTTTAGAAGCTCCTGTGATTTCCAAATCTGTTTGTTTCAGAACCGATCAATAAAACATAACAGAAAAAATGCTTATATCCCAAACCCTTTTATGTCATTTGCTCCATGAAAATGATTATTTTATTGAAGGTTTTTGTTCAGTGTTTCAATTTGCATGTACTATTCAGCTTGTAGCACAGGGAGAACAAAGTGGAATATTAACCTCGGTACAGGACTTTGAAACTTAAACTTGCAGACTTTTGTGTTTGTTTGTTTTTTTTTTCATGACCTGGTGATCCTTGGAAATGTTTTTTCTACTTCAACAGGGTGCCAAGCTCATGTGCCTTTTCCCATGTTCTGACTCAGCATAAAGGTCCACTTCAGATAACAGAGCAGTGTTTTATAACACAAGGTTTGCACTCAGCAAAGGTACAGTAGTTCCACTCCCACTGGCAGCTGCTCACTCAGTCATGGCTCTCCTGTCTGAGCTCACACCCGTCCTCGCTCTGGTCCTGTGCATGGTGGCTGGCTTTTTGTTTCTGAAATCTCGGGCACCGGAGACCAGTCCGAGAGTAGCAGGGCAAACCAAGGGGCCCACAAAAAAGGAGTTCAGACCCTGGGTGGATCAGGACTTGCAGGATGACACAGAAATAACAAGAGGAGGTAAAATCCAGTTTCCTTTTTACTAGTCAAAGAAAAATAGGATTTTCATGTTTTGCGCTTGCATCGGATGCAAAAGGCTTTACATATATTAAAATAAGAACAAAAAAAACAAGCGATAATTAAAAATGGACATACAACACTAACAGTCATATTAACAAACCAAAAAATAAATAATGAGCTAAACAAGCATGGGGAAGTTTCTTGTGTTTAAAACCTTCATACGTTATGCATAAATGCAATCCACATTACATCACCCAGTTTGAAAAGTACCCATGCATCAATGTATTCTACTGGATTTCCTTAGACATAAACTTTTTAAACTACTGTACTTTGAATAACGTATTGAGTATACAATAGCTGGTATCAATTGGAACTATTGATACTAGTTCCAACCGACTATAGCTAGATTATTAAAGTTTATACATCTCAAGGACATCAGAGCTCTGTGCCGTGTTACGGCAGGCTATATGTTGGCTCTGTCTTCTTGTTTATTTAGATTCCCTGATTAACAAAAATGTCATAGGCATCATGTTTCATTTCTCTGACATAATTTTAGATGACGATGAATGGGTGGAAAACAACGAAGAGGAAGACCTTGCACATGTTCCCTATTCACCACAGCGCTACCCGGAGGAGACCATGCTGCAGAGGTCCAAGCATTTTTACTCCTTGATGAACCAGAGGAGATCTGTCAGATTCATCAGCCCCGAGCCAGTCCCACGAGAAGTCATCGATAAGGTCATCCTCACTGCAGGCACGGAACGTATCAGTTTGGCTTTTTGCTGCATTTGAGGATCAACAAAGGCCATTATAACTGGGCTTTTTAAATCTCATCCGTTTGTTTTTAAATGTGCTCATCAGCTTGTTCTATCTCTGTTTAGGAACAGCGCCAAGTGGTGCTCACACAGAGCCCTGGACGTTTGTTGTGGTGTCAGATCTGGACACAAAGCACAAGATCAGACTTATTGTGGAAGAAGAAGAGGAGATGAACTACCGCCAGAGGATGGGAGATAAGTGGGTTCATGATTTGGCCAGGCTAAGGTGAACATATTTACTTACTCCACATCTTTTTTACCATTATGATTATGATTAAAAGGACAAGATAAGCCACATAAATCACACTTGTTTCTGCAATACAGGACAAACTGGATTAAGGAATATTTGGATGTTGCTCCGTACCTGATTCTCATTTTTAAACAAACTTATGGGATTCTACCAAATGGCAAGAAAAAGACCCACTACTACAATGAAATCAGTGTCTCTATATCTTGTGGAATCCTTCTGGCTGCTTTGCAGGTTAGAAAAACAAAATATTCTATGAAATACAAATGACACTAAATGAAATGAAAACGTTTATTTAATTGTTTTCCAAATGCACAATTACGTTCTCTGAACATTTTTCCAAAAACACAGTATAATCTCAAACAAAGAATCTGATTTTCTGTCTGTCAGAATGTGGGCCTAGTAACCGTCACATCGACGCCCCTAAACTGTGGCCCTCAGCTCAGGCTCCTCCTCAAGCGGCCTGTCAACGAGAAGCTGCTGATGCTGCTTCCTGTGGGTTATCCTGCAGCTGACGCCACTGTGCCAGATTTGAAACGGAAGAATCTGGAGGAGATCATGGTGGCCACCTGAACAAATCAGAGAATGTAAAATGTGGAAAAGTGTTCAAATGTCTTTTGAAGAACAAATACTTTCAAAATTCTAAAACTACTTATGGCTGCAAAAAAAAAAAAAAAATTGGTTTTAGTTGGTATTTTTTGTATCTGCAGTAGTTTAAATGGCACCAAAAAAGTGTGTATTAATGTTGATGTATATTCTCCACTCAAGAATACACTCAGTCATCTATGTAGGAAACTATATGGTATTGCTCTTCTATTTTTTTTAATAAAGCAGTAAGTAAAAAGTGTGAATGCTGATATTTTTGTTGTATTCCCAATTTTTGATCATTAAATTTGTCCTTAAAACAATAATACAGTTGTATGTTCAGTAAGTGTAGCACTTAATCCTGTGATTCTTAAAACATCGGCCAGTGGTTCTGTTTTCTGAACCGTTATTGCTTGTTCATTTGAAACTACGTGTCAAGGCAACACTGTGATAAAATGAAATAAATGTTTAATACTGCTGCCAAAGGCTACCAAAGAATGGGTTGAAAAGATAAATTGGTATTGGCTCACTAAACATGTAATATTTGGGTTGAAATAAATAATTATTTTCCATCCATTTTCTGTACCTTAACTCTTTAAAGATCACAGGCAGGGAGTGCCTATCTGCATCAAATAAAAGGTGAGAAGTGGGGAACACCCTCAACATGTTAATACTCAATTCTGATTTGTTGCTGAGCTCCAACTTGTTGTGATATCACTGACGTCATTTAGATGTGACCACTATCAGACTTTATGTACAGCCTACAGCTCTGAAGTGACACGCCTGCACAGAAGATGATACGATGTCACATTCAACACATTGTTTGCAGAAGGCGTACGCTTCTTTTGCACTTTGTTTCACATTTGCTTTTGTCACATTTCAGTGTTGCTAAGTTGGATGAAATACAACATGACGGTTCAGATTTAGGTTGCATTGAAAAACATTGGATCTGAATTATATATGAAAAAACTGGATTTGGATTTGTGCATATTATGTGTCCATACCATCCAAAAAAATATTGCCAGAAATGTCGGATTTGGTCTACTATTTCCTGTTATATAAATGTAGCAATACAAATACACACACTCATCGAACATTTAATGAGGCTGATCAAACTTACATACATGCTTTTGGATTAGGAGATGAGTACCCAAGAAAGAACCTATAAATGCACTTAAAGAACATCAAAACTAAGTCGAAAAAGACCCCAGCTGGACCAAAGAACAAGCAATTTAAACTGTATGTCTATCAGCAATTGAATAGAGTTGAATTTGGATAACAAAACTCTACATTGAATGAAATATTGCCTTTCACAGTGTGAATGTGAAGCAACAATTCACCAATACTAAATCTAAAGGATATTTTTAGATTCGAAAAGTGAAGGAAACTTTTTTCTGTAGTGTAAATTTAAGACATGATCACAATCCATAAACAGTAAGAGTATTACTTGTCATGATTTATCCATCTAACTGTGTTGTTGCCTATTTAAAATGTATTTCAAGCTGTGCATAAAATGTCATTTTACTGTTTGTACTTAAACCAGACTGAAGTAATATAATTATCTATTTTGTACACATATTTAACTAAAATATAGGACAGCGCCCAACTTTTAAACAGGGACTGTGGGGGGAACCAATGCGCTGTCGTTGTGTGTGTCCTGCCCTTACTGAAGAGAAGAAGAAGAGAAGCCACATTGCGCAGGCGTACACCACGTACACCGAGGCATCGAGCTCTCTCGCCTGGATGCTAGCAGGCTAGTCAATCTAAAGTCTGTTACATTTTGGGGCTCTGAGGGGGACAAACACGCAACGGTGGGGAACAAGGGCGACCCCAGCGCTGCTTCGAAATGGCCGGACAACAGTTCCAGTACGATGACAGCGGCAATACGTTTTTCTATTTTCTCACGTCCTTCGTCGGACTTATTGTGATCCCGGCCACATATTACCTGTGGCCCCGGGATCAGAACGCTGGTAAGGCCCGGTGGTTGGCTCTCTGTTGTCTTATATTGCTCATTAAGCTATTAACCCTGCCTGGACGAATACTAGATGCTATGGAAACATATCAACTTGTAAAAAAAATAAATAAAATTAATTGAGATTTTCTTACTTTCACAGCCAGGAAATATACCATTGTGCAAACAGAAGCTAACAAACGTCAGAAAAAAGATGCACATGTCTTTTTTTCTGTCTGTTTTGGCATCCAAACACCTGACTTTATAGCCCGTGTTTGGATGTAGTCATGAAGCCAATTCCTTATTTAATGTAAAGCTGCAATTTAGTAGCAGTGTTGATTTCTCAGCATCTCAAGTTTGTCTTTTCAAAAGTCTTATTATGGAGTATTCTTATCTTGCTCCTGCTATCTGTTTGTAAACAACAGATATGTTCTGATGTAACTAAATCTGACAAAGTTCACCAGTTTGTTGCTGTCCTTTTATATTGATGCCTAAAATGATCCATTCTGTTAAATTAAATATTACCTGGAAGGAACCTATACCTCCTTATTTAACATTTCACCTCTTTTTGTTATCTAACTAATGTAGGTCAGGCAGTGTTATCATTCAGATAGTCCTGATGTGTCCATAACTGCTCCCTCTCCATCTTCCTTTCAGAACAACTGCGGCTGAAGAGCCTCAGGAGGGTACATGGCCGGTGCCTGTGGTATCGGCTCAGGCTGATGAAGTCTCAGCAGAGCATCGTCCCGACACTAAAGTGAGTGCAGACAGCTGGGTTTGATCGTTTTTAAGATGAGCTAAAAGCCTGATGCACTGCAGGACGCCATTTCTGACTGGTTTATGGAAGCATTTTGTAGCACTATGGCTGCATTTTGGAGAATTTGGCTCTTCAGATCAATTTATTTGCTTTTGCTGTGAGCTACAGTCACATGCGACAGTAACTATGTGGGGAGGAATGTTCTCATACATGAAAATCCAAGCCACACTTACAGGAGGGGAATCGCTGTCTTACATTTGGATCTAACATATTCAGTTCTGGAGTAGAGGTCGAGACTTTAACTCCTTACTTTTGAAATGCTTAATATTTTGAATCTCCACCTTGGAAACCTCATCACCCAAGCCCCTTAATAAAAAAATTCCAAAATCTTAAGAGTGTCCTTTTTCTCTTGTCTGCATAACATCAGATGTTTTTCAGTCAGTCAGTTAGATTTTTTTTTTTCTATTTACTTTAGTTCTAAGCGATGATTTGTTGAGATAAAGTCCCCACTGTAAAATATCCTTTGTTGGACCTTGGTGTTGTCTTTTTTTTTCTAAAGACCTGCATATGATTGGATTAAGTGTGTTTTTCTATTGCTTCATCTTTCTTTCTAGCCACAGAAAGATGAAAAGCCAGGTTCTGAAAATGCCTTTTTGTTCTTTTAAGAAATCATTCCCTCTTATCACGGCCGATCACCCGCTGGAGATTTTTTTTGTGCTAAAAGCATTTTCTCCACAGCTGGTGACACTTTACTTAGTACCCATCCTATGACTTTTACACTCCATAATTATACAAAAATTCTCCCTAATAACGAGTGTGTGTGAATGTTGTTCTTTGGTGCTGTTCGCTTAGTGTGTCAATATTTTGTGATGTGTGTTAAAAGGTCAGGCGTTACGTGGTTTAGGCAGCTCGCCGAGGGGGAATTATATGAATGATCTTTTATTTTGTTTAAATCTCTTGGTGATGTTTGCTGTCTCTCTAAACATGTTTTGTTTCCTGACATGTCCACTAATACTCTTCTCCCCATGTTTTCTCAGAGCTGGTTATGTTTAATCTCTGTGAGCTTTCATAGCAGCTTCTCAACAATTTGTCTTCTGCCGCCCACATTAAACTTTTCCTCTGTCATTACATTCACATCCTGTTTGCCCTCTAAAATCTAATGTTTGGTTTTAAGGATTTTTGTGGGATACTGATTCGGCCTGCATGTTTCTAAATAGCTTCTCATTACAGTATCACTAGATATAAAATTAATTGAACTATTATAGCCAACTGTTGTAATCAGAGTGTTAAAGTTGTTCTTTGCATGCCAATATGCGGCCTGGTGGATGAAGTCGCATTCTCACAGATGACAGCTTCCAATGTGGTCACAGAGAGAGTTGGAGATGTCAAAAGACACGAGAACAACATGACTAATATCATCATTATTACGCTTGGCAGCAATATTGCTGTTGTGCAGCTTTCATGAGTGCTGATGAAGATTTACGGCATGCTTGTCTGTTTCTTCAAATTCAAAAGTCTCATCACTTCTCTGCTCATCACTGTTTCACAATCTTTATAGGAAAACATTTTGCATATTTGTGCCATCAGACATCTGAGCTGGTGTAAACTAGTGATCCGTTGTCATGGTAACAGATTCTGGGCATATATTTTCTTACTTTTGCCATTGTCATGGTAACAAGTTCAACATCTATCTGTAAATGACAAAACAATAAGGATGCCAGAACTTAGTGACCTTCTGCTCAGTAGAGATGAATTGATTGTAATTATTAGTTTTCTATTTCTGTTTTCTGATGACAGGTTTCCTCTCTGATGGGAAAATTGCTGGTAGGGATGTTAAGGAGTGACTTTGAGTTGAAAAACAAATTTTTGTAGCAGTTGTGTTGAATTCAGAAGCGGTGCTTTTAAACATACATGTGCTCACTTTGTTTTCTTTGTCACTCTCTAATGTATTATCTGCTAAAATGCATCTTTATAAGCTTAGAGCATCTGCTCAGTTTGGTCTCAAGACTGTTTGTTAGCTTTGATCCAGAATGGATCAGTTTGCTCCATTAATATTTGGACCAATGAGTGAAAAGAAAAGAGATTGTGAAATCCTTATTTTCCTATTTTCTCAGAAGACGAGAGCACATCTCTAGTGGCCAGATTACTTTTGTATCATCCAGAGAGACGAAAGACCAGCTGGGGATTAGTGGTGATCTATAGTATTCTTTCAGCCACCAATGGAGATTCAGTTATTTATTCCAATATTGACAGGGTGATCAATTGAGTGACAAATAAAATGTACAGTTTGACTAAAACCGTAAGATTTAAAAATTATCACCTAATCCTCTGTCGCAATTTTTACTACCCTTTTTAAGCATTTCACCTTTCTTGTTTCCATCCCTCTATCCCAACAGCATGAAAAAAAGAGAACCATGCTTATTCTTTCTTGGAATATACAAGGCTTTGATGAGTGATTTGTGTTTGATCCTTTTTTTTTTTTTTTCTAGAAAAGTGGCCTTGCTTTTTGGGTGGGCTGTATTCCTTCTGCTAGCCTACAAGGTGTCCAAGCTGGACAGGGATTACCAGGAGTACAATCCTTATGAAGTCCTCAACTTGGAACCGGTAAATTCCATCCCAACAATTAGTTTGTCTTTTTCACAATCACTTTAACGATTAGAGAGTTATGCAGCATCCAGAAAATCAAACCTAGGTTTGTCTTGAGAAGTGAACATCTCGATGTGAACTCGTTGGTGTGATTGTGTTCTTGACTCCAGGGTGCGAAGGTGCAAGCAATTAAGAAGCAGTATCATCTACTGTCGCTCAAGTACCACCCTGACAAAGGTGGCGATGACGTCATGTTTATGAGAATTGCCAAAGCCTATGCTGCGTAAGTGGGTTTTTTAAGATTTATTTAATTACTTAGTGATTTAGTCAAATCAACATTGTCAGTGTTTTGTATTTGTTGAACATATTCTGTCGTTTGTTTGTTTCTGCAGTTTAACCAATGAACAGTCGCGACAGAACTGGGAACTGTACGGTAACCCAGATGGTCCAGGAGGTAAGTTAAAGCTACCTGTGTCGACCCCAAACTTTGCGTTGCTCTGCCGATACCTCCTACTTTAGAAAACTCCTGGTTGGTGCATTGCCTCCAGAAGTTGTTTTATTTATTTATAACAAACCCTTTTTATTTTATGACATACCACAAAATGTACAGTGAAAATAGCAAGCTTTTTAAAACTGAAAACATATGGATTAACTGCCTCCTTCAGCATGAAATTATGGGGCAGCTCTTGGCATTAGGTCTTGTACTACAAAAACTTTTAATAATAATAATTGCATAATGTTACATATGAGGTTGAACTGTAAATAAATGAACATTGGCCATAATTTGGTCATTAGTGAAATCCTCAAATAATAGACTAACATTTCCATGCAACTTAACAAGTACTTATTTATTAACTATATACATTATGGTTTCAATGCATTATTGATTCTCTTTTATAGTAACATCATTTTCACAATTTGATTAAATTAAGATAGAGTAAAGTTAAATGGGAATAGCTGACTGCCCAAAATTTGCACATTAACAAAAACAAGCCCAATATTTAAGCAGTTAAATATTGAGTTATGCTTTTCTATTAACAATGATTCCATGAAAAATGTACTAGACAAACTTCAGCTCTAACTTCATAGGGTGTTTTTGAAAATAAACCTGGCAGGAGGTGTAAAAAACACTAAAACACTTTTTTTCTCTCTCCTCTTCCAGCCACCAGCTTTGGTATCGCCTTGCCTGCCTGGATTGTGGACCAAAAGAACTCCATGCTGGTATAAATTTTATAGCTAGAAATAATCTTTTTTAAATTCTATTCATCTGAATGTCACACAATGACCTACACTAACAGAGAGACTTCTTTTTCTCCAGGTGTTGTTGGTCTATGGCCTTGCCTTCATGGTGATCCTTCCTGTAGTTGTGGTAAGCTTTAAGCACAATTTCTTTTTAAGTCAGGTTTTGTATATGATGATGTTCTTCTAATTTACTTTGCTTCATTTTTGCCTGCTTGCTTTAGGGCACATGGTGGTACCGCTCTATCCGATACAGTGGAGACCAGATCCTCATCAGCACCACACAGCTTTTTATGCATTTTATATACAAAACGCCAAACATGAACATGAAACGTGAGTTTAATCTCGACTGAAAGTATTTTCACATACATAGTTTTTTTTTGTGTGTGTGTGTCTTTTTTTAGATTTTTCTTTTTTTTTTTATTTTGAGCCTCTGGTACTTTGTTGGTAGATCTTTTAACATTTAACTTCAGGTGTGTCATGTAATAGCATTTTTGTGTCATCCAGGATTAACCATGGTCCTGACTGCAGCCTGTGAATTTGACCCTCGCAGCAATAAAGAGGCAACCATAAGACCCACAGACAACGTCGAAGTGCCGCAGGTAGAAACGCATCTTTTCTGGAGATTCAAAGACAGTCAGGAAAAGTTTTTGGTCTCTGGGCAGAACTTTAGTGTTATTTTTGTTTTAGCTGTGTGCGGAAGAAATAAACTTTTACTTGCTTTGGCACTTCCTCATGCCTGTTAAAATACATTGGAGCAACCTGTGTCCCGTCACCTTTTTATGTGCTGCTGGTTCCCATTTAAATATGCCCCTTCCTCCCCATGTTCTTGCAATGAACTCCGAAATTACCAATTTGCATATGAAAAGAAGAAAGAAAATCAAATTATTATAAACATAACACAATTTCAGCATTGGATAATATGAAAAGAATACAGCCAAAAAAACTTCAAACTGGCATTTCAAAGGCTAGAAAATGGAAAGATCTGTAGATTTTTGTTTATGACTAGGTTTGAAGTTTGTAATGTGATTTATTAAAAAGGAATATTGGAAAACATGTATTGATCTGATAGTTCTACGGTAATCCATAAAGAATAATATGAATCTCTGTTGCTCTGAATTTTTGTTCTCCCTGAATCCAGGCAATAACACCAACATAAACATCATGTTTGCGTGTTTTGAGAAAGAGACAGACCGTAATCACTAAAATGATCAATTAAGGGGTTAAGAATTGAGAAAATACCTAAATATTTATGTATAGTGGGAAGCGAGACCCCCTCAGAATCTTTTACCACATTTTAGCTAAGCAAATCTCTACAATTTATTATTTACCTCAAAGAATTTACCTAGAATTCAGTATTTTTTGCCTGTGCATTTGTTTCAGTTGATCCGTGAATTAGGGAATATCAACGTGAAGAAGAAAGAGCCTCCGTTCTGTTATCCATACAGCTTCAAGGCCAGGGTGTTGGTGCTCTCACATCTGGCCCGCATGGAGGTGTCGGAGGATTTAGAGGAAGGTAGGACTGATCTGTTGAATTACATTTTAAATCTTCAGTTCATCCATTGTTGTTCTCTTAAATTCAAACACTCGTGAAGCTTCTTGTTTGCAGCCCTTTTTGTGGTGGTGTAGTTTTGAAAATATAATTTTGAGTATTGCAAGCATACGTTTATAAAAGTCTCTGGAGCAGCAGAGGTGTTTGAGAATGACGTGTTTAGGGTTCCAGGAACTAAAACAGCCCACAAGCTGCTGAGCATTTGATAAACTGGAGAAAATTCAAACACACGGAAGGAAACGTTATTAAAAATCCAAGACATGGAGAAATAAGCTGTTCACTTGTGATTTATCGTAAAAGTGGTATACACTTAGAAAGATTATACGTGTTCGCTGTATTTCTTCACCAGATCAAAGATTTGTAGTGAGGAAGAGTCCAGCTCTTCTTCAGGAGATGATCAATGTTGGCTGTCAGCTCACCATGATGGCTAACAGCAGAGGAGGTACGCACAGCGATGGTCGCAACCCCTACTCAGCATCACGGTGCCACCGTTTCCTTTCTGCTAGAAATAATCTGCACACACTTGCTTATTCGTCTGTAGGTTTCCCCGCTCCCAGACTGGTGACCATTGAGAATTGTATGAAGCTGACCCAAATGATCGTGCAGGGCCTGCAGGAGACCAAGTCACCGTTGCTTCAGCTGCCTCATTTCGAAGAGGAGCACCTTCGCTACTGCATTTCTAAGAAGGTAGGCTCTAACTCAGGAAAGGAAAAGTTGCTCAAATCTGAGTCATGGGTTGCTTTATTATTTTTCTTTTTGTAGATTTTTTATGATGACGGTAGACAAAATTAGAAGTTATTTTTAGCCTTGAAGTACAAAACCAAAAGGATTAAATATGATTACTTCAACAAAGAGGTAGCATCAAAGTAACATCTGTTTACAGATTATTTTGTAGTTTACTAATTTAGTGTAGTTGAGTTATTTATTTAGTATGAAACCCTGAAGAATTGTTGTCTTCCTTTCCTCTGATGCGTCTCTGTGCAGTATAAGGTGCGGACGCTGCAGGACCTGGTGAGTCTGAAGGACTCGGACAGACGCAGCATGTTGCGTTTCCTTGGGGAGGAGAAGTACGACGAGGTCATGGCTGTTCTGGGCAGCTTCCCTCATCTCACCATGGGCATCAAGCTACAGGGTTAGTCCAGACAATTTTTCATCTACATTTACTTCATGGGAACTTGTCTTCAAAGTGCTTCTGGGTGGAAAATGTGACATTTTATGTGTAGATCGGTTAAGTTTAGCTGCTATTCTCCTTTTTCTTTGTTTGCTAGTCCTAGATGATGAGGATAGCAGTAACATCACCGCGGGCTCAATCGTCACAGTAACAGTCACCCTAACCAGGAAGCGTATGGCAGTAAGTATTTCATTTGGTGGAATGCTAAGACTTAATAGAAAGAAATGTTTTTTTGTGGTTTGTATACCACTTCTGGTCACCAGTAGAGGGTGCAGTTTGCTATATTTAAGGCTTTAAAAGTGTCATGCCGTCCTATTGTTCATTGTTTGCAGGATATGTTTGAGAAGGAGCAAGAAACATCAATATGTCAGGGAGAGGAGACAACCAATACAGAGGAAGCAGTAAGGGTAACCCGCCATCTTTGATTTACAGATGGAAAACGTCAGCTTTTGTTAAAATCCCACCATAAGTAAATGACAATTTTTAATCTCGTCTTAAATTCAGAATCAGGGAGACACAAATAAAGCCAAAACTAAAGTTTGGCAGAGCAAGAACAAAGGGGCCAAGAAGACAGCCAAGTCCAAGAAGAAGAAATTAACCAAGAAGAAAGTGTTGCCTGCTCCTGTTAAAGGCAAGCAGGCTAATGGCAATGTGGCAGGAAATGTAAGCATCCTAAAATCTTGGCTGTATGCGACTCTTTGTAACAATTATGATTGTCTTGTTTCAGTTTATTGAAATGTTTACAATGTCTCAGGAAATGGCAGTTACAACATCAGCTGCAGCATCCGCGGCGAAGGAAGACGACGACGAAGCTTCAGATAAAGGCAGCGAGTCGGACGAAGGCGAAACCAACAAGGATTCTCCCAGCGAAAGAGACGAAGAGAGCGACAAACAAAGCGACACCGAAGTCGACGAGGGTGGTGGAGACGACGAGGAGGTCAGTGTGACGCTTTTATAGACACTAAATAAGGGAATGTGCGCTTGCCTTCAACTAAATGTTGTTTCATCCAACCTTTCAGGAGTGGGAGGCGCTGCAGCAGAGCATCCAGCGGCGAGAGCGGGCGCTGCTGGAAACGAAGTCGAAGGTGACGCACCCCGTCTACAGCCTTTACTTCCCAGAGGAGAAGCAGGAGTGGTGGTGGCTGTACATCGCCGACCGCAAAGATCAGACGCTCGTCTCCATGCCATATCACGTCTGCACACTAAAAGACTCAGAGGAGGTGAGACTGTGCTTCTGAAAAGGTGTTGTGGAAAGTCAGCGCATTTTCCTCTCACTACTATTTTCAGTATTGGTGGGGTGTTTTCAAAATAAGGTTGGAGGAAGCGCAAAATGTGTCTTATTCTGCGGAGAGAACAAGTACGCTAATCTTAATATTAAGCTCACATACTTGGTTTGAACATCATTATTTATGGCTGCAACTAATGATTATCTTAGTTATCGATTAATCTATTAATAATTCTGATGATTAATCGGATTACAAAAATTGGCACATTCTGCAGATTTTTCATTTAAGCCTTTGTTGTACAATATTAGAAACACATTAAAAGATTCAGATAAACAATTAATTTCGTTTGTTAAATAAAAACATAAACATTTTGTATAAAATGCATTCCCATAACTTTAATGTAGCATTCCTTGATCATTTGTCACAAAGGATGCATCTGCAGCTAAACAATACTTCTAACATTAACATGTGAACAGCTCAGCTTTTTCTTCTTGAGTTAACATCAATACAGTGTGGCTAACCTGTTTGTTGTTTTTCAATTAACCGATTAATAATTGGGTAGCAAAAGGTGCCTAATCAGACTTTTTATTTCTTTTAACAAAATTTGAACCAAGTGAAGGAAAAACTTAAGGAGTTTGGGGTAGAACATATTTACAAAGTTTTATTTATTTTTTTTAACTTTAATGCAAAATGTATGTTCTTTTTGCACACCTTTCTTTGCAAATGGCCTTTTTTTGATTACAAAATTGCTGACAATTATTTCAACAATCGCTCCATCACGATTTTTTTGTTTGTTTTCTTAGTTTGCTCAAACTTTCTGGTCGGTGTATCTGTAGTTTCTGTTACACCGCACCCATCAACATATCCTCACATTGTGTTGCTAGGCCGGCCTTTGCACTCAGCATTGCTCCCTCCGAGGAGTTTGTGCATGTTTATCCAGAACAGTTTTCTCCAACAACAGCCCAGATTGACAGGAAGGTAAAAGCTTAATTAGGGCTCCGTGTAACACCGCGCGGCCAGCTGTCGCTACGGGAGCTGCCCCCTTTCATGCGTGACGGGTCGCTGGGTACCAATCAATTAGTCTGTCACCTCGATAGTTTCTCCTATGTTTGCATTGCGGGATTTAAGGCTCTGCGTATGTGGCAGATGTGTTTCCGGCAGCCCAGACTGGCTGCTTCCCCCAAGCACACGGGGCTATTTACAGCAGCCATGTTCCATTCACTCACGATGAATAATAAAAAGCTTCATTGTGCTGATAATTAGATGTTTACTGTATGTATTTGCACAAGTTGTTAATCACAGCCTGATGTAGAATTGGTAATATTTATAGTCAAGCCCTGTCATCACCATGAGTTGGTTAATTTCTGACTACACACGCCGCTGCCCCCTCCTTTTAGAAGACCATTTGTAAGGTGAGCTTTTACAATGGAGCCATCTTTCTCTCTCTAAATGACAGCAATGCAGTGGTTTTATGGAAACTTCATTTTAAAAATGTTCAGCTTCAGTTTGCCTTGTGCAAAATCACATTTAATGGTAAATTACAATCTTAAAGCAATATTTTGTTTTTTTCTGATTTGACAAGAGGAGCATGTCCAGTTGTAAACAAACACTTTAGGCGGATTGTTTTGAAAAGACGACCATAAAAATAGGAACTCGTCTGGAAACGGACTGACTCTAAGTACATATGCCAACAACCTGTGGGTTACAAGTCCTCTGTATATTTTGTTAATGGAAAGGATTAGAAGATGTAGCTGGATAATATGGAGCTTTAAACAGAAAATCGGCAAACGTTGACGTTGTTGCTGACCTGATCTTACACCTAAGTAGTCCAGATTAGCCTAGCCTAGTTAATCCGACACCGGTGACAGATCACTGGATTAACTACAAGTTTATCAACAGAGAACGGAGAGGAAGAACTCAGTAAACAGGTGAGGGGAGTATACTGGACCAAATTTGGCTCCATCACCTGCCAACAAGTTGGATGTGCATCCTCTTTGGATTGTGACCAGTAGTTAAAGGAACATAACATGTTAGCTGTCCAGTTATAAAAGCAGAGGTTAGCAATGTTGGTTAGCCTCGCTTCAGGTAGTCTCACCAGTGTAGATATGAAATTCCAACAGCAAGATATCGAGTCATTCATGACTCCGGTATGTTGGAGATCATTTACAGTTTTAAATATTGGATTATTTTTGCACTTAATCTGAGGTACTGTGTTTATCTTGAAGTGCCCCTCTTAACCTATAACATACTGTTTTTTTTTTTTTGTTTGTTTTTTTTTTTTTCAAATTATGTGACAAATTTAAGTTGAATGAGATTTTGTTTTGGTAAATAACATTTTGGACATTTGAAATGAGGTTTGATTTATTTTGAAGAGTTAAGAATCCATTTAGTCAACGATCACGTCTGTTTTAAATGACGGCATCCTTTTTAGACATTTGATGCTTCCTGCTTAGACAAGGTTCTTCTCTAAAGTGTCTTTAGACTCGTATCTCGGCTTTGGGAGAGCAATAGTTATTTGAAAATTGACCAGTATTCAGTTCAATTAAATGTGTTTCAACCTTTGTTTCTTCTTGTGTTTTTATTTTTCAGGTGGAGCTAAAGTTTCCAGCCCCATCCAAAGCAGGCAACTACCAGTACTCAGTCATCCTCCGTTCTGATTCCTACCTGGGTCTGGATCAGTTCAAACCACTTAAGGTGATGAGATGTTTATTCATATGTTCATTCTTGCTGTATTTTACAGCAAATCTACATTATCTTTTCAGTTTCTATTTTTTCTTTGTCCTTTTAAAACAGGCAAGATTTACTACAAAAACTACAGGATTTTTCTGGTATTGAATATTGTCAAAAAATTAAAAATATTTTAAAAACTAATGCAATTCTTTGCAATTATAAAAAAAACGATGGTGGTATTTGCTACTGGATTTCTGTTTAAATGATGAATTATAATAATTGGGTCATGTATGTAAATTTAAACACCAAAGAGTATTGTAACTTGATCATAAAATATGTGTTGATTATTGATTTACATGTTAGTATCAAGCACATTAAAGCTAGGGACCTTAAAAAAGTTCTAAAATTTTTTTTCCCACATCTGTTTTATGTAATATTACTTTATTATGTATTATTAATATTTTAGTGACATGTTTATTGAACAAACTGACTTGCATGTTGCAGGAAAAGCTAACATGTATGAAAAAATAAAGGAGACATATATAACAGGCATAAAAAAAATGAATAATAGATTTAATATTTTTTTCCCAAATTACTTTATATATCAAGAAATCTATCAAAAGTACAATATTTTTCCCATTAAAAAGTATAAAGCTTTCTAAAATAAGAGTAGTTAGCAGGAATCCACATTTTTGTCTTTCATTGTGCTCCCAAAAATACTGATCCCGTTTTGTCAAAGTTGTACTTTAACGCAAGTGCTGGCTAAGAGTAAAGCAGATAATTCTCAAAAATTACCAACAAATTACAACTTTGTCAATATTTGAACATTACTGGCTGTTCGGATTATTTGGATTCTGGCTGGATGAGCAAACAAACTAGAATTAGTCTACACACTTCTGTGGGTGCATGTTTCTCTTTATCGTCTCGACATCAGTAAATTTATTGTTGAACTATTTCTAAGGGCCTCGTTAGATAAGAAAACTGGTTTCTTGTATTTTTATTTTATTTTATATTAAAAGCTGTCTTTTTTCTGTGTGTGTTTTCTTTAGCTGGAGGTCCACGAGGCCAAGGCCATGCTGGACAACCACCCGCAGTGGGACATCCCCGACACGGAGGAGGAGGACGAGGAGCAGGAGGACAGTGACGGCATCGAGGAGAGCGACGACGAAGACGAGGACAACGACTGACGGAGCGGACGTGAACGAGTCGGGGCCGTTCCCCGGAGCGACCGCTCATCCACTAGTGACGAGGAGAAGCCGTGCCTGCCATAAACAAAAACACACGAATGAATAAATCACTGAGGAGAATTTCTACACTCAGAACCCGCCACCATTTTACTTTTACAATGTCATAAACTGTGAGCCCTTGGGGCCTGCTCCCATCTCCCCCCTTTCTATAGAGACTTTGTGTTTCATCGTCCGCTGCAGGCGGACATTTCTGTGAATACTAACAGGCCTGAGTGCGTGGGTAAGTGAGTGTGTGTGCTGTGTAAAGTGTATGTGTTTGTACAGGTATGAGAGACAAAAAAAAAAAAAAAAAACAAGCTTTGGACTAAAGGACCTATTATTATTAAATGGGTTCTTTTCCTCGAGGCGGATAAATAACAGCTGCATCCATTTGCAAAACTAACAGAAACAAACAAACTCTGTAAGGACATTGTCCCCACTCTCTCTCTCTGGGTTTTAAAATCCTCCTGCGCCGATATTTTCCACACCTATGAAACTTTCTGTTGTACACTTCATCTGCAGAGGCGTATATTAAAGAACCATTTTCTCTTTTGAGTGCAGGGGTTGCACAAGTTTTTATTTTTGCTGTTTTCCTTTCTTCCCAGCATCACAACTGTATTTCACTTGTACTTTTTTTTTTTTTTTATAAATTTGTATGTTGGCTCTAAACGAGTCAAATGAAATAACTTGCAGTGTTAAAGAGACCTATATTTTTCTTCATTTGTCACGTGAGGAAGTAGAAATGCTTCAGTCAGGGTTCAGCAAGTCATATGCTTAAAATCTGACTCTCCCTTCTATTATTACGTGCATCAAAACAAAGATTTCACACTCATGCTGCACTTTTTGTTTGACTGCAATAAAAATCTGAAAGTTTAGAGTGAAATGGTTTGCAAAAATGGGGATAATCTTGGAATCCTTTTGTCTGTATGCTTCAAAACTACTACCTCTATCAAAGTACCTTTTTTTTCTTATTCGTATGAACCATAAAAACCGTGATCGGTGCATAAAAAAAAGAATGGTTTCAGTCATTTGAATTGACTAAGATAGTGATCTTTACTCCTGGCTTTTTGAAGTCATGCATTACTTTGATTTCCTCTTGTTTTCTTTCCACAGTTGTTGCACATTCCAGTGTAAGTCATTGTCCTGTAAGGGCCTTATGAGTACATGTGCTGAATCACAGTGTACACATCCTCTGGTGGTTCCCATGAGAAGATCGGATTTATTTTCCCTGTAAAAAACAAAACATCTGAATTGTTAATTTGGAGTAAAATATAGCTCCACATTGGTGGGGCTACATATCACTCACCTTGTCATGAGGAGTTGGTTATTTTCCTTTTTTTATTTGTGAAATATTTAGAGGTTTGAATGTGATGTTTCTACCACACACACAACTGAACAAATGGTTGTTGGAATTGAATTTACTTTCATACTAAGCGTTTTTCTTACCATAAAGCAGAACCAGCTTTCTTTTGACTTGTTTTTAGACCTGAGGATTGCAAAGCAAATGGAGCTGTCTTTCATTTAAAGGCTTCTTTTTTATTCTTTTGTCGCAGTTGAGCTACAGCATGTATTCAGACTTGTTGTGTTTTCATCTTTATTTGTAGATGTTTTAAGAAAAATCGAAGCTTCTTAATGCATTTCTGTAACTCTGCAGTTTTAGTTCTTACAGTCTTTCACTAAGAAAATCTGTACAATTGTTTGTTTATTTTTTCCAGAGTGCATTTTGATTTTGTCATGTTAAGCGTGAGAGTTCTGAATTTCTGAAATATTCAAGGCAATGCTCCGTCATTGGAGCACAGGCGCTTAGACAATTCCCCATTTAGTTACAGGTCAGAGCAGGTGTAAACCAAAAGGTACTCTTCCCTCTGCAACAGAATGTAGCATCGGTGAATTGCGCTGCGTGGGAGGAAATTTAAACAAAACGCTGCAATGAGGCTCCACCGTTCCTCCCACAACCAACCGCATCCAGGTGACTGGCCCGCAGGCCGCCTCAGTTTGGACAAGCGACTACCCAAATGACTATTGATCTGCCACTTTTGTTTACAAAGAAGCTGTCATTGTAAATGGGGAAAAATATATATAAATATATATATTGTTTGTATTTAAAATCATTTCAAATAAAAACTTTTAAATGAGTTTGCTTGTGATCTGGTCTTTACTTCCTTGTGTAAGAAAATATTCCTTGCGCTGTTGAACTACTGTTGGAGATTAGGTTTAAAATATCATGGCAGGGTTATCAAATGTTCATTAAAACAAATTAGCACCTGTTTAAATCAGCATTTTTTCCTTCCACTCAACATTCCTACAGCAGTCTGTCAGCTACTTTAGGAATGAGGAGAGTGTCAATGTATTTCTGAATGGGAGCTGTCCAGACAGTATTTTGATTACCAAACACTCATAACTCTAGAAAGACAGAAATTTAATTATTAACTATATCCCATAATCCACAATCAACCCAAAAATAAAGGCTCAATCTCTCTGTGTCTAATAATTTAGATTCACTCTTTGAATTTAATTACTTAAATTAATTTATGCTTGATATTTAATTCATCATGTCTCGTGGGGAAATGAAATGGGGCTCAACGGCTTCGCAGGTGTGGGAATTCCCGTCTCGGTGGTTTTGCAAATTTACACGTGAGTTTTTCCAAGATAAAACAATTTGGTTGGCAAATCCTTGTTCGATAACAACTCGGTGTCTGTCCAAGAAGGGCATTCTGTAACTAAGTTATCAGACCTGCGTCCAGGTGAGACCAACTCTGGTCAACGCTTTCGCATTGCGTGTTTTCTTCATTTGTAGAAAGGTGACACTGCGGTTCGTTTCCCGCCCACACCAGAGTCCACCGGTCCGGCTTTCAGCAGCTTTCCAGCCGCATCCGCAGAGGACGAGAACCCGGGCTCGTCCTGTCAGGCAGACCGGGAGCCCTGCGCTCTCTTTGCGGCTCCTGCTGCTCCATGCTCCGGACTAACAGCCCCTCACCCAACCGGCCTGCGGTGCGCTGCCTCGGAAGCCTCGACCATAATCAACCACATGGAGGAAGGTGAATGAAAATAGCATAAGTAGAACCAAAGCCATGATGCATTTTTGTTTACATCGACGGACACGCTGCGTGGAATGTAAGTTAATTACATTAAGAAACATGAAAGGGGAAAATAACTTACTTTGTAATATTTTTTATTCCCGGGTGTATTTGTGAAAATGATGACTGAAGTCATCGTTTTCAATCATCCGAGCTTCTGATTAATGTAGGCACTGCAGCGTGCAAAGTAATTTAAAGACATTATATTCAACGCAATACTATGTTTTTTTTAATCCAGGCAATTGATTTTACATATCTAAGTATGTGAGCAATTATCGTTTCATTAAGTCATATGCATTGCTATTCAAATACTTGCAGATGGACATAATTGGTTTTCTCTGCTTTAAGTCCATTCAGTAGAAATGCAAAGTACAGTCTTTTCAAAACACGACTTGACGTTTGAATGATTTCAATACACAGCAACCTCCCACAATCACAGCAAAGCACTGAGAGAGAGGAAGATCATTTTAATACATATTTTAAATTACATTATTTTACCAGGCCTGGGTAAAATAAATTTTGATAAAAAGATTATTTTTATTTATTTTACCAGTAAAACAAATATTGGTAAAATATATGTATTTCTAATCATTAGATTAGAAATCCAATGATTTCTAATGACCAATAAATAATTAGATTTCTTAGTGTGAGTTGATTGAACCTTTCAGCTTCTGACTGACAAAAAAACCTCAAGTCTAAAACCTCATGATTAGACTATATACACACACTTACTTTGAGTTGATATGTGGTTGTTAGGCTTGTTTGTCAGATTAACAACCTTTAAGCTGCATAAACAATTTCCCACAAGTCCACATTTCTGTATTCAGTTTTATTGTAATATTCTAGTCTTAAATGTTATGTTTTCATTAGCAGACAGTGATGCACGTTGGTAACATTAGGTGATGGAACAGCCAGCAGCTGCCTTCCTTAACAAGAAGTAGGAAATTGCACTGCAAAAAGTTCAATTTTAGTAAGATTTAAATTAAGGAGATTTATGCTTGTTTTTTTTTTTCTCTAACAAGATAATTTTTCTCACCAAGAGGTTTTTATGTTAGAATATTTTTCTTATTTGAAGTGTTTTTGTACTTAGTTATCTCAGTAAGATTTAAAAGATTGAAACTAAGAAAATATTACTTATTATGAGTAAATATATGCTAGAAACTAGAATATCAATATTTACAAAGCAAACTTCAAGTCTAGAACTTATTTTGTCTATGTACAATTTTCTTATTTCAAGCGCAAAAAAAGAAATCACTTACTTAACTATATCTCTTCACATAATTAAAACAGACTATATCCAAATGGAAGCCCTTGTGTTATTGTCAATGAAATAAATAAATAAATAAATAAATAAATAAATAAAAACATGAACTAATTGTACAGTTGGCAGAGTGTACTGGAAATTATAATTTA